>JARYHS010008074.1:197485283-197514596 GCA_031002005.1 Vandiemenella viatica | reverse complement strand
TAGTTAAAAAATACTATTTCGCACAATGTAGTTTGATTTAGTTCCTTGATTATTTTTAAACAGTTATCATTACGTATTACATCAATGATCAATCGCCCGACTTTGTTATGAGCACTAGAAAAAATGGGGAATGTTGAGTGACAGAAACCTTTACGGTGATGTTAAATTTAATAGAAAAGTCCTACTCACGAATGCTGCGTTGACAGTGTCTCACGTCAGCCAGAACATTAATGTTATGATCTTTTCTATTGTTCCAACGCTAAGTATGTTCGAGAAACGACAGAACTAAAAGAATTACTTTTACAGGCAAGCATTCTTACAAGACCACTGCCAAATTATTAAATCCGAAATCTTGTTACGTATTATATATTTGACTGAACTCTTAGATAAGTGTGTACTGTTTCCAAAAATTATAATACACAGCAAACGTTGAATATTAACGTAAATTTCGAATTATTTTAAGTTGTAGACAGGTATAAAATCTGCATTTTGATGTTATCCAGTACTTGCTAAAAACCAGCATTTTGTTTGAGATTGGTAACTTTCGTGTTATGTGTGAATACTTAATAACTGTAAAATGTCTTTAAAACAGTAAATGAAACGTATTCGATGTTCCTATAACTCTTTTATTGGCGAAATGTAATCACTATTTCGGTTTATGAAACAAAAAAGCGGAAATGTATTTCGTTTTATGGGAGGTTGATGTGGCTCAATTTTAATAGTCGTAAGACTGTACCACCTCCAGGGTATAGTACTGTCTTCGTAGATGTGTATAATGGGTTGAATAAGTCCCAGGAGGAAATGTAGCGATGTGCAATTCAGGTCGTTCGGATTAATATGAGCATGGTAGTACCATGAGTTTGTTCACTGTTTTATTTCCTACTTTTTAGGTTATTTCGTGTAAAAAGTGGATACATTGCCCGAGATTAAATATTTTCTGGTTGCTGCTTTTGTTTTGCATTGAAGGAGTGGTAAAGATTCTTTTTTCGGTGTCGGTTGGCTTTGCATGCAGGAGAGTGAATTACTAAATGCTTAACGCTTTTTGTATGCATGGTGGGCCAGTGACGGAGGAATTACGTAGGGTTAGGAATGAGCGATATTAATAGATATTGGCGATATATTGTATTGTATTTTCAATAACAATAAACACATTTATTAAATAGAATAGACAGTTTTACTTCCTACCGAAAACATCGATGTTTTAGAGATATCGATGTTTGTCTATCGATGTTTATCGCACATCGATACTTTTGAATCGATGCTAACATCGATGTCAACATCGATGATTTTCTAATATCGATCATCCCTAGTTTATACCTCCCATGCCATATGATAGGGGGGGACAGCTGCATACTATGCACCTCCCCGTTCACCCGACAGCCCTGGCGCCGTATCTTGGTACACATGCTGCCCCGACTTGAAGTCAAATATGTTTTACGATGTCGTATTTCTGCGTATTTTAAGGCCTGCTGTCAGGCTGGAGAGCCCGCGTTTCCAGATTCGAGGCGGCTGTTCACGTGTTGTGTCTCGAGACCTCTTTGCCTTCCTGGGTTTATTTTGGTCGGCGCGGGGGTTGGTTCTCAACCATAACACTTGCAAACTCTACAGAACATCTTTGAATATTTTATTGAATCTTATTACTGTAATCTGTAATCAGCCAAAACCCATTAAGCACCTCCAGTGATCAGTCCTGTGATCGTATTGAACGCTTTACATAAATCTATTAATATTAGATTATTTTCTATGCGCTTATATTAAGAAATAGCGGGTGTTTAGTAAACAATGCGAGACTCAGATAGAAATTTAATGTTCATTTTTGGATTTTTTCGTTATTCGAATTTGGCGTTTATGATTTATATGTTCAGCTTTCTAATACGAATGTGCAGGATATGTCGAAATTATGGATCAGTTGTTCAATTTAATCCTACCATTAAACGTATAAAACGAAAACGTGAAAGCTTGTAGATTAAGATTACGACAGTTGTATATTAAAGCATCAGGAATCAATGTGATATTTATTAAAATGACACACAGGTTTCGTATAAACTTTACACTACATACTTTTTTTCCCCCAAACAATAATCATTCTTCGATGTCTACGATGGCGAAGAAATAATACAATTGAAGACTTGATATTAGTTCCACTATTGGGTCAATGTTTGTGTGTAAATTATTAGTCTGCATGTATTCAATCGGTTTGGAAAGAAGTACAGATTTACCTCAATACAAAATTATTTTATCAGCAGACCTTGTTTATCAGAGACCCATAAAAACATTACTAAATGTTTGAGTATATCAAGTTTCTGAAGCTTCTTGTAATTTCACCAAAAATATTTCAACTTAAATCAAAGAGAGTCAGTTTCGTCAGTTAAAACTTATTGGTTAGGAAGAGAAGGCTGATAAATTATCATTTTCATTAAATTAGCGCTTTAAAATTTAATAAAAAATGCTTACTCACTTTGAAAAATTAATGTCCTTTCGTATATATCTGGAAGGGTACAAAAAATGATGTTGTTCCACAAATTACGACGAGTATTTATTTTGACAGAACCAAATAAGAGCTATTTTACAACTTAACGTGGCTGCTTGATTGGCTTTTCAGTGTCCGGATGGCTCCGTTCGTAACTGTTCGAATATCAAATTATTTCATGTTTTACCGCCACGTAACCATCCGTCAAACTTGTGAATAAGGCCACTGGTAAGTCATGGATGCCAGGAAGCTGTTCTACTTTGAATTAAATATCAGTGATCTAAAGCGAAATATGAGATAATCTGGTAAATATTGTAAAGAAGAAAGGAGTTGATCAGAAGGTAGATAAATAGATATGTTATATTGGAACCCGAAAATACTGTAAGGATTGGAAATGAAATAATTGAGCAGCTTAAATTCGTCAGAGAAATAAGAAACGGTTCTTGTCTATCGTGTTTCCTCTTTAAAATATACGTGTTAGAAATTACTGAAAGGTTTTGCAAAAAATGAGTTAGGAATGGTAGAAAGATGATTGAATCTATAGTATTAGCTGATGACATTGTTTTATTAGCCGAAAGTAAAAAGAATATCACAGAAATTATGAATAATTTTAATAATGTCTGTGAAGAATACGGAATGAAAATTAATATTCAGAAGATAACGTGCCTGTTAATAAATGCAGAATGTAAAAGTGCATCTCCAAATAATTAATGGCATAATAGAACAGTTGAAAGTCATCAACTATCTCGAGTGAAGGAAAATATACATTGTGAACGGGAAGTAAAATGCAGAATTGCATTGGCCAAATAAGCTTTCAGTGAGGAAAAAGACAACTATGTGATCCTCTGGTGCAAAGATTAAGGAAAAAATGATTAAATATTTCGTTTTTACCGGGGTGGTATATGGTACAGATATCTGAACTCTGATGAAAGAGGAGGATAGGAGATTAGAGGCTTTCGAGATATGATTACATGGTGGGTGAGCGATAACACTTGAGCCTTGCATTAGGAAAAACGCCGATTCGAATGCTCTTTCAGGCACCCCGATTTCGATTTTGCATGGTTTCCCGCAATCACTCCATGCGAACGCCGGGATGGTTCCTTCAAAAGGTCGAATTCCTTCCACATCCTTGCCTCCAGTCCTTTATTAACATCGACGTCTACGAGGCGTAAAACAATAAAAAAAAAGATAAGATTTTTGCGGAGAATTCTAAAGTTCAGTACGATGGATAGAATAAAGGATGAGAAAGTTGAGACAAGAGTTACTAAAAACCGACCGTGGTGGGTGAACCATTAACGTTCTGGCCTCACATTCGGGAGGACGCGGGTTTGAATCCCCGTCCGGGCATCCAGATTTGCGTTCTCCATCGTTTCCCCAAATCACTCCAGGCGAATGTCGGGATTCTTCCTTCAAATAGGCCATGGCCGAATTCCTTCCAGTTCCTTGTCCCCAGTCCCATCTCGCCTCTAATGACCTTAGCCGTCGACGGGGCGTAAAGCAATAAGTAAAAAAAAAGTTACTAAAAGAAGAAACATTTAGAAGAGTATCAGAAATAGGAAGAAAAATTGGTTAGGGCAGTGTTCTTCAACCTGCTTAAACCTGAGGACCAGTAAATTGTCAAAAATTATACGGACCATTAATTTGCAAGGACCTAATATTTTTAACATGTGTATTTTATTAAAATTTGGACATATTCTATTGTTCAGAAATAACATAAGTCTTAAAGATTGTTTTGAATTCCTGTGGTAACACAGTTATGAAACTGGAACTGAACTATTAAAAGTTAATTTAATATTGACCAGATTCTTACCATGTAGTAAATAAATGAATAATAATGTTACTAAAGGCAAGATGCTACACCATACCACCGACGTAAATTAAATGAAAGAATCAAGACCCGCTCTTATCCTATCGGCTTTACGCCTTATCGACGTCGAAACCGAAATGTGGGTGGCTCAAACGTCTTAAGATGAAGAGGAATATAGATATAAGATTTAGGGATGATATAACATGTTAATACCAGCCTATGATAAAATACTTACTGTTCTTATAACATCTTTCCAAACCTAGGGCTGAATGTGCGAAAAGTGATATAGGTCTATTAAAAACAGGAAAGTCACTTACATCACATAACAGTTCCTGAGCATTTAGGAAAACAAGTTTGCCAACAGATTTTCTTCTTTGTAGAAATGTCTTATGTATTTGGATCCAACCTTATGTAGTAGTTGATACAATTTCAGCTTGCGGGAGTTGAATGATAGAAAATCTGATTTTTCATTATTTCACCATTTCTTCGTGCCATGAATTATTTGAACGAAGAAATATCGCACGTATGTTTTAATTGGGTTTTGTAATTCGAGAGAGCAAGTGGAGAAAGAACGTGGAGGAATTCGTTGTGGCCTGTATGAACGAGTAATTGCGGTATTCTCGTGGATTATTTTCGCAAAACGATGAAAAAACGAAATCTCGACTGTCAAACCGGGAACAGAACCCACGTTGTCCCAAACGTCATACAAAAATGGTAGGTATCAAATCTCATAACACTAACATGTACAGTACCAACTAAAGTAACGAGGACGACACTTCTTGTTTGTTCTTGATAGATGCTCTTAAGCTTCGTCAACCATACTGAGCTTGCGTTCGGGGTAAATTAAACAGTCTCATGCTTAAGTTATTTTTTTTTGCTTATGGCTTTACACCTCCTCGACGGCAAGGTTATTAGAGGCGGTATGGGACTGGGGACAAGAAACGGGAAGGAATTCGGCCATTGCATTTTGAAGGAAGCATTCTGGTATTTTCATTGGAGTGATTTGGAGAAACCATGTAAAACCCAAATTTGGATGCCCGGAGGGGGATTCGAACCGGCGTCCACCCGAATGCGAGGCCAGAGCTTTAACCGCTCACCCACCATTATTTCTGGCGTCTTCCAAAAATACGAACAAACTTCAGTATGATGTAACTTAATCTGATCCTCATTACAATTTATCTACAGTGAGCCAACTGATAAGACTCAGCAAATTACTCCTGGTCATTACAGTTATCGACCACCAATAAACAAAAAAATCTCATTAAATTCGCATGATATGGAAGCAAGTACTACATTACGCTACAAAATTTACCTAACGCAGAAACACGGAAGCACTATAACAATAAAAATATTCTAAGCGTATTTTTTTCTAAGGCCATTGATTAGTGTTAGGAAACTGCCACACAACATGACAATATTATGCAATATGATAACATCGGTGAAAATACACCTTCAGTCGTTTGGAACGAAAATAGCTACAAACAGGGCCATTGGACTTGGTAATTGCCTCAAGGCACGGTTAATTCACACGAAATAAATCTAAGCGAAACTGCTGGAAAGGGGCAATCAAAGTCTATAGATATACATCTTTCATTATTAGTAAAAGTTGGGCTCCTGAAATCTACCAGCATTCTTTCTTCCTGTTTACTGAAGTTTTGGATAGTAATTTCGGTGTTAATTCACTGACCAAAAACACGGTCATTAAAATCCTACTTCATCCATCTAATATTTATTAATAATATATTTAAACTATGTGCGTAATATTCATAACGCATTCTAACTGACAATTTTTATCAAATTATTCAATGATATGCTATTCTCACTGTGGCATGGTTAGCTTACAGGTTTTACATTGTAGTGATTTATGTTTTCAGAAAATTCGGTATTTTAGGAATTTCGGTTGTGCAGTTTCAATTTATTAATTTATTGGAGTATGGTGACTATCTAATGCCTTTGTACGACTCGGATACCACTTTCGAGAGCGGGCTGACAGCTGAGGCAATCTACAGCTAGTGCACTCCGCTTCATATGATGCGTTAATTGCTTATATACATCCGAACTTACAACTTCGGAAGACACTTTGTAGTTGGCTTAAGAGAATCAGTTGCGTCAACAATTTAAGGAGCTTCGGGTTCATCATTCAGGAAAAGTCGCTCACTAAATTAGGTCATTATCGAATATATTTGTGTGTCCTGAAATTCTGGTGCAGTCACACAAAGTTAAAGATTTCAGCTGAGTGTAGGTGTGGGATAGAAGTTGAATTTTATACAGTTAAAATGCAGACTCCCAAGTCGCTGCACAGCCACCAATTGAAGTATAAACATTTAGTAAAATAATTTGATCATAGTGACGTAATCTTCATATATAAAGAATTAGAAACATATGATCTAGTGCCCACCAATCCTGGTGAGGGAACGGTAAAGTTCATTCCTGGTATACGGCAGGATGCTAGTTGGTGTCTTCCTGATTTTGTTTGTACATGGGTTCCCGAAATCACTCCAGGTTATTGCTGGAATGATTCCTTCAGAGGACCACTGCCGAATTCCTTCAGGTTCTATACCCACAATTCTATGACCACAAGATTGACGACGTGTAAAGCCTTAGCCAAAGTTAAATTCTCCATGAAATTAATGAAAAATATTGATAATCATGTCAAATATAATCACACATCTGTGTTTACACTCGACGGTATCGACAGTATCGATTTAACGCAGGCAATTCCGCAATATGATAGACGAACATTTGCAAATGTTTTCTGTCTGCAAAAATCACAGCATTAAACAACAGAATCGTTTGTACTTTTGCATTAAGAGCGTTGTGTTTCGTACTTGTAAGCATTTTGCAAGCCACTGAAGGCAAATTATGGGAATAAGTCGAAGGGATTGAAGTGGTTGCAAATTGTAAGTCATTAGACTGCACAGCGCAAGCGGCTTTTACCCCCGTAATGTGAAAATAATGTTGGCGATTATCGCAGGTTAACGAGGCACTTAGGCGGTAACGTTCAAAGACTGAGGTGTCTGTCTGGTACTACTTGCCCTGTACTCACGTTCTCCTTTAATGTTGAATACAAAGAAAGGTTCGTGAAAGAGATTTGAAACTGAAGGAGGTGTTAATTACATGCCGTTCCTAATTTTGAATCCCAGTGCCAGCCATGGTGTGCAAGACGCGAAAATACTCTAAACCATCTGTTACTTTCCTTTTGGCTAAATTATTTTGCGTATTAATTGGATTAGAACCTCCCGAAAATGGAAAATGAGGCTTTCTGGTTTCCAGAAAAATCATGAAAAATCCTGAACCTGACAAATATTTGTCGAACTTATAATTCGGACTACATTCTATACTACTTAAGTGGACCTAAAAATCAAGTTTATGATATTGTTCTTGACATCCTAATGTAACAGTTGTAAGAAGGTAAGGTCACACACGCATCGAACAGATGTCCAGTAATAGACGTTTAAGCCTAAAATGAACAACACAGAATTCTTCAAGTGCCTAATTTGAAAGGTTAGTGACTGTATTTGTGTATGTGGCCATTTAAGAAATCTGAGACCATCTCAAATTAAAACTTCATCGACTCACATAAACAGGTAGGCATGCACAACTGCTTCTTGAGCCAAACTCGTCTCGTTTGCCATTTAGACGTTTGAGACTGTGACAAGGTGTGACAAGATATCCGCCAGGGCGTTAAGCTTGGCAATACACGTACCCCTCACATAGTCAACACGACATTCGTTTGATTTATTGCTGGAAATGGGCTCAGAGATTTTCTTAGTGTCCTCGAAAAATACGTTCAACAAGTTTATGTGTTAACACACGGCGCAACCAATAATATCTCTTCATCAGTTTCAGCGTTCCTAATTGACTAGTAGATGGAGTCACCCGGCACGAAATACGAAGAAATCGCGCACAAAGGGTAATCGGAAAGGTGATAAAGATAACAAATCCACGGGGAAGTGAAAGTATCAAGCATGGGGTACGGGCTTGCTCAAGAGTAAGCAAGCTGGCAGCCGACATCTCTGTGATGGTATACAACAGACTCTGGTTAACTGTAATTACCAACAAGGCAGTCATTAACTTTCATCACTAGTCACTCCCGTAAGTGACTGTGGTTTAGGATAATCTCACACTCGTCGCTGAAATATAAATTTCAAATTTACCTTCTATGAATAAAAATATATGTTTTCATGTTTTATAATCAAATGAAATGTGTCTTGGTATTTAATTCGCAACCCTCCTCCCCCTTCTTTTCTTATTGTATATGCAAATCATACCCGTATTGTAATGTTCTAAGGAGCCGATATGATTAATTAATAATTAATTCACGCAGGGTAGCCATTCCGTTTTCCCTGTGAATTTAAAAATATTTCCAAGATAGGTGTCAGAATACTCTCCACAATCACACCAAATTTGCCCCGCCAGTGGAATCCTTCAGTTTTAATCAAATGTATTAATTTACTACGTAGTAGGCAAACCCTTTTCCCTTCTTTAGAACGTGTGCTTAAATAGCACATTCAACGAAATAGGTACTAGTATTAAATAGCAATCTAAAAATATAAATTGTTGTTTGCTCGCAACTAACTAGCTAAATTACATGTAATTATTTTTAATATTTGTAATTTATATACGGTCGTTACTGGAAACAAATTTTAAGCTTCTAGATAACACCCTTTTGAGATATAAATGGTAACAAAAATTATGTGAAATAACAACTTTTTTAACCACTTACGTCTTTATTTTCCAATGAAATTTTTGAAATACACCATACTCCTCTACATGCGGTAACACATACGCTAAGGAAGGAAAATTTAGACGCAGCATTTGGTTTTAGATCAACACAGCACAAAACATGTGCAAATGTGAAGTCTGCATGGTATTCTGTTTACTAGCTCCAATTAACGTTCTCGCTTCACATTCTGGAGAAAAAAAACAAAAAAAAACCCTTAGCTGGAGGTCCGTGGCAGACGCACCAAGAGTCTAGCGATAACTCCGTTCCCGTATGGTCGTAGAAACCTATAAAACGCTAAAAACCATGCAAAGAGGAAAATGAAAACCTTACATGCGTTCATGAGTCTCAGCCACTCACAAGCTGGCTGGCACTCTCACTCAAGGGGAAACGTTAAAAAAAGGCCTATCCATGAATCACGTAACACAAATTTAATTTTTTTTATACCTTTCTCGTACTTGTTACTGGTTGTAACATTTATGTTACTATTATCATTACTCCACGATTCACTGCAAGTGGGTGGCGGGGGATACATTGCACCTATGTGTAATCTTTTGTGCATGGAATGTATATACGGGATATGGTAGGAGCCGCCCATGGGCTATTATGAAGAACCATCCCGGCACTCTCCTGGAGTGATATGGGAAAACCACGGAAAACCCTAATCAGGATGGCCGGAGTGGTTTTTCGGGACCTACTCCTATATCGCTCAATAAATCCTTCCTATTACATTTACTAATCGCTCGTGGAAAAAATGAGTATAGAAATGTATTGGCTCTGGGCCTGGTCACTCGTCTAATTTTCTAGTTCATTCTTAGATAGGAATCTTGCTGGTTGTAATATGTGTTTGCTGTCATGCTGAAATAGGCCAATCGTGAATTTTTCAATTAGCTTCCGTCGAGAGCAACGCCTTCGGTGTTCTATGTCTTCCCAACCTAACTCCATCCACATCGCACTTACGCTTTCCGTCCAGCTTTTCTTTGGATCTTCTCCAATGCCTCCATTAACCCCTTTTAACGGGGGACCTATACAGAACAACAATATTCTAACTCCCTAATCCTCTCTCCTCCTTTTGTTAAATCACTCAGTTTGTATTTTTAAATAATTTAAAGTCCATTTCACCTTGTCAATATTTAATCGTTTTATTATTTTAGATTGCTAGATTTGCTGTATTAGTGAAGTTTCACTCGTATCATGTGAGAGAATAATGTCTAAGAATGTGATAATCCAACTACAATGACTCTAAGCTTAATTGCGATCTTCTGAATACTTCCTGGATGGACACTCTGCCTCCCTCATAACACGTTCAGTGCTGAGGACGCCTTCGGCCGTCCGTTAGGGAGCATCCCAGTGACGGTGGACGGCTTGAGTCGTCCTTTTCCTATGGGATTGTATAGAAGGTTGGTGATTCCAGTACCTGGTCAACGAGCTCGCCCTTTCTCTCAGCCATTCATTCAAGTCTTACCTTTCAACGAGTGAAGACCGTTTTCAAATTGGACAACGGGTGCATTTTTAATAATTTTTCAAACTTGATGTTTTTTTTTTCAAGTGCAAAATATTGATTAATTTCACCCATCTACTCGATAATTAGAAGAATTTGAAGGTAAGTCTTAATTAAATTATTTATTTTGTAAAATATAATTTGGCATTTGCTGTAAAATTCGGAATAAATATTTAATTTTTTTCTCAAATCTTGAACTTAAATTATTATGTTTCGTAATTCCATTCTAGATTAACTTTCCTTTTACAATAATAAATGTTTAAAATATATTTGCTGATAACGGATTTTTTGTTATTTTTAATCAAATAGTCTATACCTTTTTTGTAAATTTATTTGAAATATTTGTGAGCTCTTACGTTGAGTAAATTACGTACAACTTTCAATCTTTTGTAAATCAAATTTAATTGAAGATTTAGTTCGCAATTTGTTGAAAAATTGTTTTCTTACAGCAATTTTCAAAAACAAATATAATTTACTATAGATACGATATTACCGATTTATTTTTTTCCATAAACTCTTATTTACTATATTTAATTAGTCTAATTGTAATTTTGTTCCAATTAAAAGTACAATAAACAGCATAAAAGGGCTGAAAATTATAATCATCTGCGTCTCAGGTAAGATGGTCAATAGCGTGACGTCGGACGTCTAGAGACGTCCGTGTTTGCATTGAGAGTTAGTCACTGACAGGACTCTTCATATTGCCGGTAGCGTTGTGTGACGTAATTAATAGATTGTTCGACAGTTCCCCTGCAGCAAACGATAGAAGGACGGCTCCCGCTCTCTATTTACTTGTGTGGTGTAGCTGAAGCCGTGATGTTTCTGGACAGTGGCGTTGCTGGGAGCGAGTGGCCTTGGGCGTGAGGAATGCCATGCCCTGTGGTCGCGGTGCCTACATGGCGCGACGGACCTCTCGCTTATCGCCCACCGAAAATAGGGACCCACCCGTCTGCTGCCCAGGGGCTTCCAAGCACGCTCACCTCCATACATTAGGAGCGACATTAAAGCGTAAACTATTGTTTCAATTATTATACCTTCAAAATTAAAATACAACGAGTGATAAGTGTACCGTTGTTCTTCAATGAAAATAATCCTACCTTTCCGGTAACTTAGACATTCATGAAGGAAAATGAATTTTTTGTTTCAGTTGTTTCCTGGTTGTCGAGAATGGATGCTTATATGTGAGTAAGTATTCTCACCAAACTGTTTTCTAAGACTTTCACATATTTCTGACGGTTTCACGTTTTCTGTTTTAAGAGCTTTAATGCTAATGCGCTTTCGACGACTTAGATACGCTTTTGTCTCATTCATACAGTATGTCCGTTTGTCAATAACGGAAACAGCGTTCAGCATTCTTAGGGTTGCGTATCCCAAGCAATACGGAGCCCTGTTACTGCTACGTTCGTCTGCGACAGTCCTTCAGTTTGCCAATGAATCAGATTGTAACCTTCAGATTTGTACGTTTCATGCGTTTCGTAGACCCAAAAACGAAATTAAAATTTTGGGAAATTATGGTCACGGAGATGCCTAGTATAAATAAGCAAAAAGGTAAAAGGACATATTTTTTCCGGTGTAAAATGAAGACGTGAGCGATGGTCAAAGGTTATAATTTTAGATATTTTTGCAGGTCTATATCAAATGTGGGAAACCGACATTTGTGTTCAAAATCGACTTTAAACAAAAATACATGTAATGTGGTCTGTAAGTTGCTGATAAAAATAATTACTTTGTCGTTATTCTACCATACCTTAATGCCATCAATCTCAAATTGCTCTCGGTTCCAAATGTATTGTATCCTAATGGATGGGGTAAGTACTACGTATGGTAAATTTGCACTAGTGGTGTAAACGCCAATGCGGCCCCAGTACCGAACTGTAAAATACGTGAAACATTGACTTTTGCAACAAGCTACTGCGGTATGACCTATCACATTCAAATCCATTAAGGTTAATGCTATATGGATCCGTGATTGTGCAAGGCTAGTACTGCGTTTGAACGGTTTTCCATTTCCTTTAGCAGACGCGAAATATGAAACCAGCTCTAATGTATAGATTATTATTAAGATAATTTTATTCCTGCCAATAGTAGCTTATACTTTTTAACTGACGATTTACGTCTTTTCCGTACACATTCTGGTATATTTGTTTAATTTCGACTGCTATGTTTTACTTCTAGAAATTACATGATGGAATTCCTGAACGCAACAGAAAACTTTTACCACATTGAATGTGAAAGGATACACGGAACACCTTGGTTATTAATTGTTTCCTTTTGACCAGTCAAATTCGTTGTTGGATAGACTTTTGTCATAAAAATCTACAGTAAATTTGTTGCATAATGTTTCATAAGATACAGTAATACTGTCACAGCAAGTGTACTGCGCGAATATTCACAGAGCTTATTGTCGCACAAATGATTACTGTGATGTTTAATGGCTTTCAAATGTATTATTCACATGTACAGAACATTTGCGACATAGAATATTGATACAGTGTTTCCGAGTACCGTTAATTTAATTTAATTGCGATGGAACACAATCCCCAATGTAAGTTACGTACACACCCACCTTCCAACTTAAATTCTTTGAGTACAATTTGACCAACCACTACTTTTGCCGTTTACGAATTTCAGCTTTAAATTCTTTCAGTGTATCTGGTAAACTGTTCGTCATTTCCCTTGGTAATTTATTCCGATCCCCAATTCCCTTACCTACAAAACAATTTTTACCACTACTTCCAATTATTCTACCAATATCCAACCAAGCACCATCGCGACTTGTTCACTCCAAGGACTTCCTTTGCCCGCCTCCAACTGCTGTGTCATACCACTTACTGACTGTGTTCTGCCACAAATCTAACTCCTCTCCATTTCAGTCCCACCAAATCCTAAATTTTATTCCAAAGGTGGATCCCATATTACTCCACCGCAATCTAACGATGTTCTGTCCAGGTTTTGTAACGCAATACCCTCAACTCTCCGCTATGTCTACTATATCACTTTCTCCAATGAATTAAGGATTTCGGAACTTCTTCCTACCACGTGCCTAATGTGACCTATAAAATTGAGTTTGTTATCAAACGTTATACTAATTGTCAATGTCTACAATAAGTAATAACTTTTCCTCAACCCCATTATCATACAGAACCAAGAACAAAATACGGAAGATGCCTCGTAGTTTATGAGTGGAAACAATACTCACAAACATGGGACTACATCTCAATCGCCTAACACTAACACTTGGTTTACAACTGGGAAAGCAAAATATTTTTCTTCCTTTTTTCCCCTCATTATTATGAACATAAGTATATTTACAACTGTCAATTACCTGTTTGAAAATTGTTATCAGATTAGACTTTAGTTGGTTTTGCTTTACTGAGTGGATAGTAGGACCATGTTAGTAACATGCCCTCTTCATTACAGTATGTACAATGGCTGAAATTCCACAATTAAAGCTGATTCAATTAGAAAACTAAAGAAAATTTACTAGGATGGTTCCTCTGAAAGTCCATGGTTGTATTCCTTCCCGTTCCTTGCCATTACTCCTTTCCTGCTTCTAATGACCACGACATCGATGAAGATAAAAAAAAAAAAAAAAATGCTGGGTGGTAAGCAGATTTCAGGAAGTCAAAAAAGAAATGTGTACCTATCTTTGCACCTAAAAGAGAAATAAACATATGTATTAATTTGATAGATTTTCAAATAAACAAATGGTTGAAACTATGAATGTAATTGTTATTTCTGATAGATGTAACTCCTTCCAAATAAAATAAGAAGATATTTAAAGAAATCAGTTGATGATACATCGTACCCGATAATTAGTCTCATTAATTACAGCATAATGACAGCAATGCCCTCTATTTGGTTTAGGATACTGTGAAAATTAAAAGAGGAATTTGAAGAGATCATTTGATAATAATTACTTTTTTCCGCACGACATAAAATTTCATTGCAATTTTATGTTGAAATATTGGTTACTTCTGCTGTGGGAAGGGATGAGATTGTTAACCGCTCACACGGACGCTGTAACCTGCTTGCTTTGTTCCCGTTAACGAAGTTGCTTACATTTCGAATGATGAACGGTGCGCCGCACACCACAGGCAGGTTATTACGGGATGGCCGGCAAACTTTATTAAAGCTAGACTGCATGATGGATTGAGTTTATAGAAGCGAGAGTAAATAATGCAGTGAGACCTAGCAAAAGAAATTTTGAAAGAAACGACATACTAAACTATGTTCCGATCCAATACAAAATGATTTATCCCCCTATAACGAAAAATATTATAGTTTTTCTCCCTCAAGTGTATATAAACACTAATTAGAGAGGTATTGTATTTTAATGCTTAGTAAAGAAAAGAGAACAAGAGTTTGAAGTTACCATAGCTGATGGGAACATGGACATAAAAATAAAGTCACTATAAATCGATCACTGGGTGATTTTATGGCTCTTAAAGATTTGCGAAATGCAGAGTGTAGATGTAGGCCTTGAAACTGACAGAAGCCAAGAAACTTCGTGTTATTGTGTTTTTTATATTGTGTTAGGTGTGTTCCTTGCGTCGAAATGTAAAAGTTTTACTTCTCGTCAGAGATGCTACACTATGTATCTTCCTATTTCATTTTCGTTTCGACCCTATAAATTTGTGAGCTATTCCTCTTTTAACTGTGATAACTGATTTTAACAGTAGTTTATTTCTATACGGTGAAGTGATGAAGGGTTGGGACACTTATAACCATTATGCGGTTTAAATGACGTTGTATTTGTCGTACGATGTAAGTCTACCCACGAGCATTAAGAAAAATCTCAGAAATATTGTCTAGTTGGTCATTAAGATTGATAAGCTTTCATTTTGGTTTGAAGACGATCAGTGTTATTGCCGAGTCACAGCTCTGGAAGAGTCTAACTGACACATACGAGATTGAACATCGGTACGCGTGAATTATTATCTGCTGTGAGATAAATTTGTTATTGTTAGGGATTCACTAATTTGCCCGTTAGTCTGTCAATACGTCCATCAGTAATACTTTTATAACTTCTAAACTGTTAAATTTAGAATTTTGTAACTGCGCAACACTTCAGTCATGTTGTAACCCCAGAATTATTTAGCCAAGAAATAAGTAATGTCAAGGTATTAAACGAGGACGGCGAACTTGCGATGTTATGAAAAACCGGGGAGACATTGCCCTGGGATGCAGAATACTGAAAGGCCATCGGATCTGCGCCTTGATCGATACAAATTGGGTCAGATGACCGCATCGGCAAGACTCGGGACTGGCCAAAACTGCGTCGCCAAGATTGGAACGATGGTGGGAGCAGTTTATAACCCCGAGGTTTTCTTTCTATTCGCCTCCATTACACCAGCAGCCAGACCAGCCGTCGACGCAGAAGAGGAACCACCGACCATAGAGGTCAGTCCCAGCAGCCGTGGTCGCGGGGTTGGCAGTCATCATGAAGCTGTAGCTATTAACAAGGTAGGCTCTACTCGTGACTTCCCATAGCCCGTGGTTTTTTAGATCGCGCCTTGCAGCAGAACTGTACGGATCAGCACGCGCACAGGCAGGCCCTCACCACCTCGAAGCCACCTCTCCACCACGTTTCCTAGTGTCGTTTCAGCTACCAGGGCGTTTGATGTTTACCGATTGAGCGACGGATACGAGCGCGCTATCCCTGCCAGCTGAGGCGTGTCCCTTCCCATGATCCGCTGTTCATAGCTAGACAGGAGCGGCCGGGAATGCACGGGCCGTGGGAAGCCATCTTACCCGGGCTTTGGATTGGCTTTGGGGAGCAACACATGGCTCTCGAGTGGCAAGGCTGCACTGTTCAACCACGACGTGTAAGCTCGCTCGTCAGTCGACAAAAAGGTTTTTAATCAGTCAGCTGTTATATTACAACGCATCTGTTCACGTGTCAGTTATTTGGCATATGACTTTTTCATCCGAGTCATTGCATGCATTGTGCAGATAATATAAGTTAAACCATGTAAATATAATACGGCAAGCTCAAGTTATTATCCTAAAATGATACTATGATCAAATTTTCATCCAGAATCAAGGTCGACTTCTACGATTAGCCCTTACTCAAGGCTCTTCTTGGTAGAATTAGTGTGTCGTATGCACTCAGCACTGACTGATCCCATTGAGTCACTATTTTTATTACTAACCTTAACTCAATTATAATACAAAATTTTTAAGAAATCATTTGGGTGAAAATAATTGTAGCATTTTTAATGGGGAGAATGTAAAAGCTTTCTTTAGATAATCTTCATATCCGTCACAAGCAATCCGCCGAATATCAAAGGTTTTTGATTTAGTCTTTATTTCAATAATTTGTTAATAATTTGTCAAAAACGAAACCATTTACTATCGCCCATTATCTTTTGATCGGTAAATTATTTTAATATTTACCCTGGTATTTAGCCTCTTATAGTTTTCACTACGATTATAGTGATCCTTTATGTTTATGTTTTTTTTTTTTATAAATAAATGAGTAATTGTAAGAAATTTTATACTTCATCACATATGTTTTTCGGTTAAATGTCATATTCATGCTTCATCAGAGAATTTAATTAATTAAATAATAGACAAAGCACGACTGACCAAGAAAATTTTCCCCATCGTCAGCGGACCCCGACAAACCCAGAAGGACCTCCCAGTCAACCCACACCCACTGATATCTACACGCAGTATATATAGACAATTAATCACTTCACATATCTGAGACTCAGAAATGCATGGACACAAGGGACGTCAAGCCCACAGCGAAACGATGAGATTTTGGGAAGATAAGAAGAACAGCAAGAAGAATAAGGACAATGCAAATTAATGGTTCCACGCGCTTCTTAGTGGGCTAAACGATAAAATAAAATAAATAAATTATCTCCAGGAAATACTTTTTTTCTACAATTTTTTTTAGAAACTACCAAAGTTTTTTCAAGTGCATACTGATCCATTTGAATCATTACATTTGAAAGACTTTTAAAAAACGAAGATCGAACTCTACTTAAAATTCACAATTTAAAAAAAAAATACTAAAAAGGGAATAGTAATAATGAATACACACTATGTCTATGGAATACTGAAAGTGAGATAGTAGATTTTCTATATATATATATTCATAATTATATCAGGTTCACAGTAAGATTTTGAACACACCTTCAGGATCATCCTATCATCAGGTTATACTTTCATGTTCTATTGAGGTTATTATTTAAATTTCATGTAGACTACAAAAGACGAAGAAAAACCTAAATCGTAACCAGCGATACCCAACCGGAACCGAACCTTAATTCTTATATGGTGAAGAAATTGACTTAACCATTACGTTAAAGTTAATAACGTATCATTGAACTTAAGATTGGGGGCAATATTTAATTTAGTTGATCACTACCGCATCAGTTGCATCCAACAATTAGCGCATATTGACTTGCTACAGCAGGCGATAGAGTCGTAGAATATACACACATTTAAGCAGGTGTGAAGGAAACGGTGGATCTGCGATTACTCACGAATATAATACACCAACATCCGGCGGCCTTGATCATCGGTCATCAAATGTTGGCTAATGGACTGACTTGCTTCATTGGTAAACAACAGAAAATGTTAAATGGGCATTTAGTGTGTAGAAAACAAAAATTGGTTGGTTTATTCTTGCCTAGAGTGCTACATTTTAATAGTCATCGCAGAACAGCATGAAGTTGTGTGACTACTCCAGCCACTCTCCAAATTTCAGGCCATGAGAGAGACGTAGAAACAGAGCAGAGCGGATGCGGCCGGTTGCAGGTAGAGGCCAAGGTTCGGTGGTGGGCGGGCAAGGACGCCGAGGTTCCTTGCCCCCAGTTACACAACGCAGCGTCGAGCGTCGCATGCCCTTCCTCTACATGCCTCACAGTACGGCGCTGCATATCGGATAAGAACAAGCAACCTGTTCACGAAACCACTCGCTGGGAGTTCGCCGTAATTTGTTGTAACTTAATTAAGGAGTCCTTATATTTGTAGGTTTTTAATTAGGTGGCCAGTTGATTTATAATTTTCACGAAAGTATGATAATTTCTATAACTTCTGAATAATAAGGTACTTGATGAAATAACAAGAACGTGATTACACGTTTTATTTTTGACTTTTTATTTCACCGAAATCTTGTTAAGCAAATACGCGGTTAAGCCACCAACTTCTTTCAAAGATTCTAAAGCACATGACTAAAACCACAGGCGCAGCGTACTCTTAGAAATGTTTTAAGCGAAATCAAGTGAACTCAGCAGCATTCGATGTCGGGACCGTTAAATACGCGATACAGAATTTTCTTGACAACATCAAAGCGCCGCCCGACGCTTCTGTATCACTAACAATCACTCGAAACAATGGAAATAGTACAAAAACAATCAGAACCTATACAAAATTGTTTATCACCATGAAGAAATATTTTAAAATCAAAATGGAGACTATTTTCATGCATTTAAACATAAAACTGATAAATTTAAATAATCCCATATAACAGAAAATTATAGTCTACTTAAAACACCATGGATTATGCAACATTCATAATTACAGTATTTTAATTAAAATTTCAAACACTATACTGCTTTTAATCATATTACAATTCATTTGCACAATTTACTTCCATCAAAACAATACTCGATCATGCGAAAAATATATAAAATTACAACTAAGTAACGTTTGTCACCTTCCAACACCAAAGAACTTAATTCATATTATTGACATTAATACGAAATCGGGTCTGAGGGCTGTAACAACTTGAATGCAAAATATGATAAAAACATTTTGTAATCTCTAGTGTCGAAAAGGTAGTTTATACGACTAGAAGAAGTATTACCTCCTGAGAATAGAAGCATTCAGACTCCAAAGCTTAAGACATTCTCCGTACTCCATTGATTTTATTTTCATGCTTTTGGGCACAAAGACTAAGTGACAGTTCACCTTAAAACACATGTCCCATCCATTTCAAACTCAAGTGCAGATAAAAAAAAATCTTAGAACAAATGTTTATACTGTCGAGCAGATTACTCGGCTTATTCAATTGCAATTACAGCACATACAGTATACCGGCACACGTTCCCTTGTCTCTTTAGTCCGTACAGGAATAGGCAGAAGTAAACAAATTTTTATGGTTAGATGATATTAAATCTCATGAAATTCATAGAATAATGTTGCCTTGTATTGATAAGCGTACAGTGCTAAAGAACAGTTGACGAATGGTTACATTCGTTTAAAAAGTGGATGAGTGTGATTCCGGGCACCTGACCGTTAGACCTTACTGATGACAAAATAATAAAATAATGAACAGTCAGATCTTGTAGCTTCCGCTATAAAATCCCTCTCACTCCTAGTCTCATCTTTATTACATCCTTGCAGGGATAAAATTATGAAGTTAATGTCTGGGTCAAAAATGTGTAAAACTTATTTTGATTTGCAATAAGGAAGTTAGTGAAAACGTTTTAATTTTGGACTTAAGACAAGTCAGGTTATGTAGGTAACAACGTATCGCCTGTAACTGAATCACGTGGGTCACCCAAATAGTAATAGAATATTATCTAGAATTACGACGTCCTTTATTTTCTAACAGGTGTTGAAAGCGTATGGGCTTCGTCCTAATAGTAAACATTTCTGTGAGCAAGAGATGGCATCAAACGACATACATGACGATAACATTACGAGACGGTTCCTTTGCCTACAGCACAGTATAATAAAGAGGCATTTGAATTTAAATGGAGGAGAACCAACAGTGAAGACAACCCTCTAGCAGTAAGGCCAATGTAAACATTCACTTAGGAAAATGTGAGCTGGGTACACGAATTGACCATGACAGAAAGAAGGTTAACAATTTCCAGACTGAGAAAATCTCATAAACTTCAAGAACAAGCACTTTGAGTTACTACTGAGACGTGAGAAACGTTTCGACATCATATCAATAAACACTGAAGAGGAATGACTCTTCTGAAGATCGAGCTCTCTTTGAAGACAGTAAAAACGAGTGTACCGCCATATAGTGTTTTGAAAACACGATATTTCGACGACTAGACCCGTCATCTTCATCACCTGATGTAGACGACGGAGCTAGTCGTCGAAATATCGCGTTTTCAAAGCACTATCCGGCGGTTCACCCGTGAAGACTTCGTTCTTTCATTACAACTATTTGAAACCGTTCACCGATTAATCTAGGATGTAAGCAGTCATATGAGGTTAGTGAGCATTTATCACATTTATGGACTGTAGCTGGGGAAGTATTGATCACATAAAGCCAATATCAACTATTCGATAAAAAGAAATCACGTTTATAACTATTGAATAGCTAAGTAGAACTTCATATTAAAGTTTATGTTAAATAATTAGAAACAACATAAGTATTTCACACTTTTTGCTTAGGGATTTAGTCTACGTTGACTTCGAAGATATTAAAGGTGGGAAGGGACTGGGGGAAAAAACGGAAGGAATTAGGAAATGGCCTTTTTGATGAACTATCCAGGCACCATGGAAAATCCGGATTGCCGGCGGAGATCGAAACCACGTCCTCCAGAACGTTGGAACCGAGCGTTAGCACTCACCAAACACGCTCGGTAAATTATTTTCTGCACCACGTTGCACAGAATTTCAACTCACTTAAAATTGTAATTTCCTGAAAAAAAAAGGCTGTCAGTTTTCGTTTATATTAATTAGACTGTAGCCAAGATATCAAGGAATATAAATATTCTACAACGAGTTGTTACATGTGGAAAGACCTGTAAGTCGATCATAAATACTTATTATATAATACTTATGGAATTTTGCTTATATCCGGCGATATCAGAAAGCGTTAGTCATAATGCCACAAACTAATATAAAAGATCTCTTCAATTCTGAAAAATGGAATACGAATACTGTGCCCTCTAAATTGGGTGACGGTATAGCTAGTTGAGAAGACTGAGAGAGAATAGATCTTGAACCCTGACGATGTCGAGGATTTTTCTTCAAATTTGAAAGTTGGGAAAGTCTTCTTGAACCCATTTTGTACAGGGAAATAATCTTTCTTTCGTGTAGAACATACCGGATATTAGTGCTACATATGACTCTACTGTATATTCCAAGCTCTAATGTCTCAGAAACGCAGTAAGGAACGAGTGGAACAATATTTTTAAAGCGGTTTCATCTAGCTTGTATTTTTCTGGTCTTTTAAAACTGTATTCAATATTTTGTAGTAGTATTGCTATAAATGTTGGGTAACTGCTGTTTAATTAACTAACTACCGTCGCCGAGGATTTATAAGCAACGGAGCCACTAGTATATTATCTAAAACTCAATAAAGATCTATTAAAAATAATGAAAAAGTTCTATGCCATCCAAATTTCTTTAATAAATGGATGCAAAGGCTGAATTCTAAAGCACATGAGGAATCATTAATCATGGAAGGTTCTCGAAAAAAAAAAAAATTAGCCAATCATGTTACAACATCATAGAATCGACGAGAGCTTAATCAATGCCTAACTTGAATGCCACAACAATATAACGTAATAACAATGTAGTAATTATAAAAATTAAACAAAAATGAATTAGATTCATGAAAGAGGTAATAATAATCCTGATTCTGCAGTTTTCATTTCTGAAACACTTGCTAATACACGCAAAACACGATAAGTTTGCGTCTGACGACCCAATATTTGTGTTTAATTAATTTAAAGGATAAAAGGCAAATGCTTACCTCGCTTGCACTTCCAGAAAACCTTCTACTGATAAAGATTATGACAATCTGATAAGCCCAGCGTGTACTCCTGCAAAACATTTTTTTAGCAAAATGTGAACGTCAAAGTAAATTTTCTTTTAAATATCTTACAATTATTCTCTCTGATTCCATGTTCTGAAGATGCTAGACGAAAGTGAAATAACAGTTAAAAGATGCTTTGAACGATGTATTTACGACTTAAGAAATAGTACAGTATTTTCTTACTACGTGCAGTTACTAATATAAATTAGAACGTTTTGAGTGATTGCTTAGTCACTGCATTTTTCTGAGACGCGATATTGTTTGGTGAAGGATGTGCAGTTTTCATCAGTGTTTGTGTCGTCTGAGCATTAGTCAGAGATCCTGCTACCGTGCAGTTATATACTCGCTGACAGACAGGCGGGCTGGAGCGAGGCGCCCATTGGCACAGAGCACTGGGCTCGACAGTTCAACGGGCGACGCGCTTTCTGCTGCGGAAACCGTCGTAAGAGATCACAGTCTCTCAAACAGAGAGTCTCAGATATCAAAATTATTATTAAGAGTTTGTAACAATAGCGCACCCTACAAATCATTTTTATTTTGTTGTTATATACTTTTTCTTTAATTAATCATATGGGTTTGTGATTAATTGGATTAATGTCTGTATATTAATACGTACATCATGCGATGTCCCAAGCTGTAGTATTTATAGTGTTTGGGGTAGCGATATTTAATGCTAAGAATCTTTGGTAGCCACGCTGGTAACAGCTGAGTGGACGTAGTGTGTAAGTTGGCGCCACATTGTCGTAACGCATGGGCTTGTATCAGAGTTCCTTTTGTATGGATACTGTAATATAAATGTAATTTGTGTTCGAGTGCTGTTACGAGTGTTTTAAACGTTGATTTTGGTATTAGATACAGTTTTAATAAATCGAATGATTCATTCCTTTGGAGCAGGGTTTTTCATTTCGATGGTAACAATAATTCCCATCAATTTGGTTGATCTGAATTTATCAACAGTGGTTTAATTTAAAACCAAATGAGCAGAAGCTTGTATGGTATAGTGTGGAAAGGTTATTGAACCATCTACTTCTTGGAGAGCTGATTAGTGATTGTTGTCACCTAACAAACCACACTAACTAACAAAAGGTCACCTTGTATGATAGATCACAAGGTATATCGCAGTCACGTTATTATTTTTGGCAGCAACCGATGACGCATGTATATCTCCTCATTCCACAATTATGACTCTGCAGTTTTCTTTCATTAATGTTCAGTATTTTCGAATTAAAAATAACCACCACAGCAGTATGAATATCCTGGAAATATCGAGAAGAGCGTTGCGCATTAAACACTTATCTCGAATGTCGTAGTTCAAACGGCACTTCTCACGAAAATCGGTGTCAGACGCATTATCAGGTTAGTGTGTGCTCTGCAAAGTGTTTTCATTGCAATAGGAATTGAAATCGTGTTATTTTCGCCAGCATACAACCAAAAGCTTGCCACAATACATTAAGCTACGTTCATATGTGCATGAAACGTCCTCACCATCAATACAAACATAAACCTGCACCAGAGCTTTTATTGCGGTGAAGGTCGTATTTTTAGTGGGCCTCTTTTATTCATCGGGTTGGTCATGCTTGCTAAATTAAAGTTAGAAAATACGGAACGGGGGCATATATTAATCATTTCATTTCAAATTTTTGACAATCGAAACGAATTTTGGTTATTATAGCATTTTAAATGTTAAAGTATTCACGATTTCGTTTTTGAGTGTTATCATGAGCAGATTAATTCTGTAACGTTATCCTTATTACATATGTTTTGATTTTAAAGTATCATCATTGTTTATTTGGTGTAATTTTGTGAAGTCTGAATCTAGAACCAAAATTCCGTAATCACAGATACTTGTGTCAAAAGATATACTGCATAATACCTCTGATTCGTCGCTCGTACTGTGTTGCTTTTCATACAAACAGGTACTGGAAACGAAATGTTATGTTACGTGCAGTGAAAGTGTGAAACAGATGCTACAGATATTGATTTTCCTGTAACGTTATGTTTGAAAATTTACTAAAGGCTTTTTAAAACAAAGGAATATGGCTTAATAGGCTGATGGTAAAAGTAAAAACTTTTATTCAGAATAGAAAAACATGTCATCTAAAGATCATTGGACCAGACGAATGATACACTAATTATGGATGTCTAAAACAAATTTCGTAAAATTACACTCTTACTGTTTCTTTCAGTGAATTCTTGTTATGAATACGTTTCGATGCAAATATATTTCAAAACAATGATATGTTTTAAAGAAAGGTTCATGGAACAAATTTGGAGACAAGATTTAATCAAATGTTCTTTCAATAAATTTTTGTACTGAAATTATATACATTACTATTATAAATTTAGAGTTTACAAAACAAATTCTGATCAGTTAAAATTTGTCAATTATAAACTATTACGTGGTAGAAAGAAGTGTTAGATTAATTTCAGAAGAGGTATTTTTATAAAAATCTAATGAAAGTGACTGCATACATATGACAAACTGTACTTTGAAATCTGTACAAATGTTATTTTGGTAACAAAGGTAACCAACAGGTGAACATGTAAACCATAGTTAATTAAATTTATATTCAGTTTTAAACTAACAAAATTTAATAATAAGTATTTCTCATGTGCCGAAAGGATAAGTTACTTCCATTAGCATCAAGTGGAATCTTTTCTTAGAAGCATTAGCAAGCTAATCATTCGAAAAAGAGATGTGTAATTCCGTAATTTTCTATCTCATTTCAAGTTTAATTTATAGTTCGCAACATATTTCGTGTTAGGAGAATACTACGCTTTAGTTCAGTGGTACGCTCACTGTCATAACGCGATAGGTTGTTCCCGTTTCCCAGGTTCGCTTGGCGTAAATCCGTCATCTGACGCGTTAATGTGCGGCTCAACAGCTGCCGGAAGTGAGCAGAGAAGAGCTGATCCTCAGCCTCGTTGCCTCTTGACACCGAAACTACAAACAAACACCGACGAAAAATGGATCTAGGTCGTTGACAACAGGCCTCCTACTGTGAAGTGCTCGTATCGCAATAAACAATGCCATGCGATAAATTATTTTTCATAGATCACTGTATAACAGCCTGACTCCGTGCGATATGTGTTTACAGAAAATTAATTGCATAACTAAACAGATGTGTACTGTTTATTTTGTAGATACCATCGAAAGAAATTTTTATATGGAGTATATTGAGTTCTTAATACTTTTTTTTTCTATGATTATTCTTATACCCAGCGAGAAATTTAAAGAAATGTGTTCCTGAATATCTGATTCTTTTTTGAACAAACGACAGTCATTTGATACACTTGGAAGATAATCTTATACTATTTATTTTACTTTTCGTTTCAAATCTGGTATAATCTTTGGCTAAAAAGTTTAAAAATGTGTATATATACTCGGCAAAATGCTAAAATTCCTAACTTCTTGAGCACATCTCTGATAACTCCTCTGTAATTGTTATTGGTTTCTGCGTTATGAATTCTCTATCCCTAAGAGTTAAATTGCCCCAGAGGATTTTTGAATATGATATTAACGAGCTCATTAAAGAGTGAAAAATAAGCAAAATAAACTTTTTTAATGCTGAAATCAACTACTGCTGAAAGTAACTGCACACAATAGCTTTAGGAAGTCAAAGACATGTGTACTGTACCTTCCAATTAAAATTATGATTTTATAGTCTGGCCTACAATTTTTTTTATGTATGTCTATTGTTAATCTATGTAACATATTGAATTGCACATTGCGTGAACCTTTTAACAATACGATCAAAGGCATCTGGCCTCGCATTCGTGAGGACGCCGGTTCGAATTCCCTTCCGGGCATCCCGATTTGGGGTTGTCCGTGATTTCCTCAAATCACTGCAGGTGAATGCCGGGATGCTTCCTTCAAAGGGGCATGGTTGAATTCCTTCCCGTTCCTTTTCCCAAGACCCATCACGCCTCTAATGACATCGACGTCGACGAGGCGTAAAGCCACAAGTAAAAATAAATAAATAAATCAAAGGCATAATTTACAGTATGTTCATTAGAGAAACCTGGAATGTTTTTAATTCTCATAATTTTATCATCACAAAAAATGAACATTTTTGACTTCTCAGCTGTAGATAATTTATATACATCAACACCATTTGAATCCCTATACAGAATGCCATGCCATGCGACTCTATGTATCCATATCCTGAACACTGCGAACCACATGACGCCGCATTAAAATTTTCCAGTGACACATTCTGTTATTTATTCAAACAGCAAGAACCAAGCAGTTAATTAATAATGCCGTCTATACCGTAATGCTTTAATTTTTGAATGAGAATTTCATCGTCAAAAGTCAAACTTATAGGCAATAATTTAACATCTGAAGTCAAAGTGAGTGCCCGGGAGCAAGCGTTCACTATAGATGGCAATATACATGGCAACGTCCCGAGAAATGAACTCGGTTGGTTTCTCTTTGACTCTCCCAACACACAGCATTCGTAACCGCTATTGTAATAATCTGCAACCAGTTATGTGATAATCTATGCTGATGACATCGGCGAAAAGCAAAGAAACCGGAATTTCGTAACTGCTTATTACGAATATTCAAAAAAGGTGACAGAAAAAAACAGACTTTTATTTATTATCTTTTAATCCCTGTTAAGAAACATTTACTCTGCCACATTCGCATCAGTGATATACACGTCAAGTTAAAAAAAATTCTCCACAATTTAACAAACATTCAGAAAATATTTGTTCTCATGGCCATGTAATTAAAAGTTGTGTATTTGACATGATGTCACACCATACATTCCAATGTCAACCTATAGTATGAAGACAGATTTTTTTTCTAAAACTAGATTATAACAGCAAGTAAATAAATGAAAATAACTGGAACGAAATCCTTATGATGATCTGAGAAACCTTGGCATACCGAAATCTAGATGGCTGTATCGAGTTTCCCAAAATGCCGGACCCTTAAGATACAACTCGATGATAAGGAACGGTAGTTTGAGAGAAAATATGAGGGAGTATGCCATATTTAACTGCTCTTCATTAAGTTCCAAGAAGAGAAAGAGCTGTGTGCTTACACGACCGCAATAACGAAACGTGTTCTTTCAAAGTCACCGCACCTCCGCTCTCTGTCACACGTACCTCCATCACTACTGAAATCATGGTGTTATCATATGAACCAACAGCTCTAGCACTTAGGAAGGAAATAAATACGTGCAGTTCAGAAGAATCTTGTTGATCAAATTAAGGGAACGCTTTCTAGAAGAGCATAAGGCAGTAAATATTTTCTTTTCTTATACTGGACCATTGTAGATCTGAAGTATTGGATATCGCTTCTGTGATACTGATATAATAATTTCATACTGAATGATTAATAACTTTCGACTATATAAAGTTTTTTTTTGCAACTTTCAGAAGTTACATATCTTTTTATTGATACAATCTTAAAAGGTTAAAAAAATACCTTTCAATTATATTTTTTTTTTTTTTTTTTTTTTTACGAAATAACAAAACTTTTACTTTATTTCTTACTTGAAGTACCTTACTAGAGTTGATGCAATAGTTTTTAAAAAATATAGAAAGATGATTTTTGTTTGTCAGACTCAAGGGCATATTTAATTGCATGGTTAAGTGGAAGACAAGAGACTAAATAGCAATATTCCGACTTATCGAAAGATAGTGGATGGTAGTATCTCAACAAATCCTTGTTCGTTATCTACATGACAGCTTGCAGTACAGCTTCTCAGAATTTATAACCTAAAAAAAATAGACATCTTAATAAGTTTACAGGTAGATATCTTTATTATGCGAACAGGTGGTCGAAAAATGTTGATTTAGATTTTCTTGGTAGTAATTCACTTTGCAATTCAGTCTAATTTGTTGGAAGGAGAGAACTCCAGTCCACCTATTAATGGTAGGATGAGAAATTTTCTTGAGGATAGAGTTGAGACAGCCCATCCAATTACATATGAAAGCTTTGCGGATACTAACGTCAAGGCAGCAAGATCATAAAATTGACCACAGTTCGTCATTTTCGCTTTGTTGAAGTGAAACGTGTCTGTATTTTCCTTTCTCTTTCCGTTCGTGACAGCAATGGATGGACGATAAGATCGGACTCTGATACTCTTTAATTTAATGTCAGATAGATATGGAGTGCCAGTGTGAAGTGACTCTGCAATGTTATATCTACCTGTTAAACTGAATTACTATTTGATATCAGCAATGCGATTAGAGGAGAATATTAAATAGGTAGCGTGTGGAATTGTATTGATACAGAGAAAGTCTAGCGATTGCCACGACCGGATTTAAATTGAAAATGTCGATGGTAGGATCAGCCAGATACCTAATTATTTCGTGTCCAGCCATCTCATTACGGCGCGGTTATCGAATTTTGCTACGAACGAATCCTACTCCTCAGCGAAGCAGCCTCACACATCGTTCAGATACGATTTAACAACTTAATGGGGTTTTGAGAAGTACTGGCGTTCGTAATTTTATTTCTTCAAGATTTATTCTTCCTGTTTACTTCCTTTTTAATTTTTTTAACAGTTTTTACGTGAGGCTCTTATATAAAAGATATATGATTTCAGTGTACCGTATTTATGTTTTTTCGTGTATATTGTACATTTCAGAAATGAGTAATAACTACTATTACAAATCTTATTTATTCTACCATCTTAATTCTACGAAAATCTCTATTGTTCTTGTCATTTCCGAAATAATTAGTTTTGAAATTACTAAGACGAATGTTGACAGAATTTTAATATATTTTTTGCCATGAATTCTCTCTTTCTTATTTGTTATAATAATTTTGTTAGAAGTTATGGATGATTAATTATGTTTAAAATAACTAAAATTTCTAGAATTTGATCTATGTTTTTGCCGTAAATATGTTTCCAATACTTATTTTGATTGGTAATAAGAACGGAAATTTCGTAGGCATTGGAAAGAAGTAATATAAATTTTTATCTTATCTAAGAGATAAAATCTGAGTTTAATGACATTCTATGTCTGAAAGAATACAGAGGTCATGTAACTATGGTAACAGCTTCGGTTTAACAGGTGTTAATAAGACAAGAGCATAGAAAGAGCC
>JARYHS010008074.1:196038317-196171589 GCA_031002005.1 Vandiemenella viatica | reverse complement strand
ATTAGACTCACTTCAAACTCCCGTCTTCCGAACCGCTCGCGAAGTAATAGCCAATCAGACGCAACATAGCTTACTAATTTTTGGTGTCAGATGTGGGGTTTGGCCAGGATTAGCCACTGTTAGTTATAACTGCTTGACCACGGTTAGCCAGGGTTGGCCAAAGGTCAGCATAGCAACAGAGGTATAGGCCACAAACTTGAGGAATAGGTGTGGGTACTTCTGTAGAACTCAGCCCGAAGTCAAAGTAAGACCGACGGCTTTGAGAACGAAGCCGACTTAGGGAGGTAACGCAGAAGATAGGAGTCGAACGAAGAAGAGGATCCATTGGTCGAGAACGAGAGGGCCCCTCATACTGCAGAATATCGACCAGGGCCACTCGACAGCGGAGAAAACCTGCCAGCAGCATCCACGAGGTCAACGAGGGTCGACAACAGCAGCCGCGACGCAGCCGAAGTCAGCAGGACGACCGCAGCCTCAGCCGCAGCCAGCAGCCGTCAGCCGCAGTCGTCAGCCAGCAGCCGTCAGCTGTAGCCGCCAGCAGCCAACCGCCAACGAGCCACAGTAGCAGCAGCCAGGAGGGCGTCACCCTCCGTCCCCACGCAATAGTTAATTTCAGCAGGTGAGAGCGCAAAAAGCAACATGCCTAACGAAGCTGTGTCAGGTAGCCAGGGTGCGCAGTCATCACCTAGGCAGTATATTAGTTTAAATGAGGTTATCAAATTAATCCCTCATTCTTTCGATGGTGATAAGTCGCAACTTAATGAGTTTTTGGATAATTGCGATAGCGCATTTGAACTGGTAGCGCCAGAGCAGCACGACATTTTATTAAAATTTGTAAAGGCTCGTATAGTAGGGACGCCCCGTAGTAAATTGCTCGTCCGAGATTTGACCACCACTTGGCCGGCAGTTCGCGCAATTTTAGTTGAAAATTATGGGTGCAAAAGGACGCTAGATTTTTATGCCTGCAAAATGTTTGCCAGTAGGCAAGAGTCATGGGAAAGCATAGCGCAATGGGGTTCGCGCATAGATGCCCTCCAACACCAGTTCAGGGAGGCAATAAAAGATGTCATGGCAGAAACCGAGCTAGCGGGTAGTATAGCTCTTGTGCTAAAGTTAGGAAGGGCGGTCTTCATCCAGGGGTTGTATGATGACCGAATAAAAACAATAGTAAGGGCTAGGGGAGAAACCATAACCCTATCAGAAGCCGTAGAAATAGCGGCTACAGAAGAGAGCGCGATAGCTTCCGCGAAGGAAAAGCCGATATCGCGACAACCATTCAGGGCCCCTAAGGTAGAAAAAAGTAGAGAAGGAACCTGTTTCAATTGTGGAAAGTCCGGGCATGCAGCCAGAAATTGTCAGGTTCAGAGACGAATTAGAGTAGTGGAAACAACGAAGGAAGTAAACAAGTTTCCAAGTAACGCACTCGAAAAGAGAGTGATGAAATTGGAGAAAGAAAATGCCATTAGAATAGGAAAAACACAGATAGGATTCAGGAAACACGCTAGGGAGATAGAGCGTACAAATCCTACTAAAGCTAAAGCATCGGGCATAAGAGTAAATGAAGTTACGTGCTTCAAATGTAACGGAAAAGGGCATTACGCTCGGAGTGCCGTGAAAATACCGGGGTAGTGAGAAAAAGGGATAATAGACCGGTAAACTGTTAAGTGGCGTAATGAGGCAGTCACATTGCGCCAGGCCCCAAAAAGTATATAAGTAGACTGCACAAATAAGAATGAATTTGTAGTGATGCAATGTGATGGAGCAAAGCGTAATCAGGTGAAGTTCTTGGTGGACAGTGGGGCACAATTGAGCTTAATAAAAGGAGACAGCATAAAAAGGGCAGTGAAAAGTAATACTAAAGAAAAAGTTAAAATTAAGGGTATTAGTAACAATGCTGTACAAACCAAAGCTTCTGTGGTAATAGAGTTACAAGCCGCGAAGGGTTTGACGCTAAAGCAGAAATTTCATGTAATTGATGCAAACATAGATTTGCCGTTTGAGGGCCTGTTGGGAAGGGACTTCCTAGCAAAAAACAAGGCCGTGATAGATTACGGGAACAAGACTATTGAAATTCGCGGGAGGCGAATTAGGTTGCAAACAGCGCAAGAAGGGCCATATCTAACGCAACGTGATGCGTTGTAGTGAAGCTTGTAGCCTTGGATTGCCTCACCAACCCACAAGAGTGTAGGTGTTGCAAGGATTGCTACACCTAGTAGTGTTTGTCCGTCCACTAATGGAGCTGTGCGACGTGACAAGAAAGGCGTCGTAAAGATTACGACACGAAAAGAAATTTGTCCACCCTAACGGACCTGCGGGTCAAGACGGAAATTTCCCGAGGGCACTGGGTGTTACCTCGAAGACGGTAGGCCCCGTGAAAAGGCGAGATTGTCCGCTCACTAACGGAATTGTGAGACGACGGAAGATTTCCGAGGGCAGTAGGAGCCGCCTCGGAAACGATAGGCCCTGTGAACGAGCGGGGTGATGTTCGTCAGTCCACTAACGGAATTGTGCGACGCGACGAACGGTTCTCGAGGGCAGTAGGGACTGACTCGAAGATGGGAGGCCCTGTGAGGGGGTGTAATAATGTAATGAAGGCGGAAGAGTCCGATTCATTAGCAGTAAAAACTGCGTGGCATAAGAACGCGAAGGAGCGAACTTACGCGGAGGTGGTGCAATCCGCGAGGTCAAAGGCGATCCCGATCGCTAAAAAGAGAGTAAATATAGTACTCAACAGGGAGCAGAAGCCAGGAAGGCTCAAGGCTCCGAGATAAGAATAGGCCCGCGCGAAGAAAAGATTGTGAAGGTGCGAATTGCGTTGAGGGATGTATCGGAGGCGATCATCCCGAAACAGGAGTTACAACCAGGTCTATACATGCCCGAAGCTTTAGTGTCCGTAAGAAACGGAATGTGCATAACGAGTATGTTAAATACCACAGAAAAAGAAGTTAAGCTAAAGAATCCCCTATACTATGTTCACTCTCAAGTGGCGCGCCAAGGTCATATTCCCCTCGCCCCCCGCCTCACCTCACCACCCCCTCCCGTTGCCTTCCCCTCTGAGCAGACCGCTGCCTACAGGTAGGCAGGAGGCATTGTCTTATGGCGCAGTATTGTCGTATTTATACCACCAGTACATCGTTAAAAAACGCTGTACGTGAAATGGCGTCAGATAGTTACATTAGGCGACAGTCAAAAACAAAAATTTCTGACGTGTATAATTTTTTCAAGACGCTAAAAAAACTCTGAAAAGAAAATTAATATACTTTTTCGCAGCGCTGCTATTTCTACGGATTTATCCGTAGATCTACGGATTTTTATGAATATTTAGGATTTTCGGATTTTGTTAAAATATCTACGGATTTTTTTATACTTTTATCATTTGTCGATATTTTCTTATATTGGTGTGCTTTTAAACTTTGAGCGTATAGTGTTACTGCATTACAGAATTGTCAATAAGTGTGAATCGTTTCCTTGCAACCACTCGTGTGAACCAACGATTGAAATAAATCTCATATTTTGTTTGGTTACAGATTTTATAGATATTAAAAGACTGCAATACAATACTACCGACGCAATCTTTATACACGGTGACATGCTCGCTGTCACGGCTTACAAAGAAGTGGCTTCCGAGAAGGCTTATCCAATATCCGAGAATTAAAGGGGTCGCAGTTTTTAACATTTCCTATTACTAAATTTAATTTCAAGTCGCTTAAAAAAAAAAAGAGAAGAGAGTAGGTCAGCAGCAGCGGTGATAAAAGTGACGATGTATAAAACATCTTCAGGGATGTTTCTTACTTTGAATGTAGAATATTATTTTTGTATTTTTAAGACCTGGGAATAAAAAGTATTCTTAATTTTGACTCTTTCTTCGATAATTATTGTTTCACTCTTTCAGTTAGCGAGTCTCTGGATTTTTGCACCCAATCTGCGGATATTTTAGCGGCCATCTACGGATATTCAAAGCCAAGTGTCTGGCAGCACTGCTTTTTCGGGAACCGCAAAAAATTACAGAAGAGGCTTGTGGCGTATTTTTACGAAACGTGCAGCGTGTATGTAGCGAAGCGAAGCTGAATGTTCCAGGTCATCCTTTTCTTCTCCAAAGAAAAACATTCACCGAGAATAACCGGTCATGGAGATGGATGACTGCCGGAAATATATCATTCGACGTTCTGTAATAGAATTTTATGATCGAGGCGAATATCCTACCATAAGGAAACTGACGATCAGCAAATCATGGATTCGTTGAAGGGGCTGGTTTAGTGTTTCAGTATAAATTTTCTGGCGTCCATCACCAAGAAATCTGTAGTGAAGTGTTCAGAGAATGGTTTTCTAAGTTGATTAAGAGCCTGGAAGAAGGGTGTGTCCTCGTAATGAATAATCCAAGTTATTACTCAAAACTCAGAAAAAAATCCAGTTACTACCACTTTCATTTCAAAATTTATACGACGTGTCTAGAGAATTAACTTCCACTGGGAAACAAATCTAAAACTTGGATTTAATTCTCGAAATGTCTTGCGCAACTTTTAAAACTAAAAATAATGACTAGAAACAGTAAATTACATTAATTGATGTCATGTAAATAATTTTTATCTTTATTAACATATGAAATTGAAGTTGGTAAATACGCAGCTTCTACGACACATGACTCACTAATTTCGCTCATGACAAATAATTAAAATGCTCAATTTTACTAAAGAAAACATAACATGAAATGTAATATATTGTTCCACATACGTTGTGATGATTGCGCATGCGCGGCAGCTGTTTCCCCTTCGCCTGTAGGGGTTGGGGCAGCGGAGTGGGGATAGAGCAAAGTGACCTTGGCCCGCCTTTCCCATATGAAAACAGTATAATAACAGCAGAAAAACTGCCCGAGTCCAAGGAAATATGCGTAAGGCACATAAAGAAGGAACGATCAGAGAATAAATCGCGACTAACCAAGTTAAAGGAAAATCTCCGAGTAGATCATTTAAATGGGGAAGAGCAGAAAGCACTTCTAGAAATATGTGCAGCAAATAATGATGTCTTCCATCTGCCTGGAGACAGATTAGGGTATACAGAGGCAACTAGACATAAAGTTAAGTTTTTTCCCGAGGCAGAAGGAAAGATAATTCGGTTAAGGCCCTACCGAATACCCGAGGCGCAAAAAGAGATTTTGCAAGGAGAAATAAATACGTTGCTACAAGATGACATAGTGATACCCAGTGATAGTGCATGGAATTCACCGGTACTAATAATTCCAAAGAAAATGGACGCAAGTGGGAAGCAGAAATGGCGCGTAGTGATAGACTACAGGAAGTTAAATGATCTGACAGTAAATAATGTGTTCCCATAACGAGGATTGATGAAATACTAGATGGGCTCGGTAAAGAAAGTATTTCTCAACGTTCGATTTAGCGAAAGGGTACTATCAGGTACTGATAGATGAACAGGACCAAGAGAAAACAGCTTTTAGCACCCTTATGGACACTATGAATTCAAAAGAATGCCTATGGGATTAAAAACGGCACAAAATACCTTCCAAAAATGATGACTTCTCTGTTAACATGACTACAAGGTGAGAAAGTATTTATCTACTTAGATGATATAATCGTGTTTGGGTCAACGTTAGAGGAACATAATGCGAGGTTAGAGGATGTTTTTCAAAGATTACGAAATTATAACCTCAAATTACAAGTAGATAAGTGAGAATTTCTGCATAAAGAAGTTATATTTTTGGGACATATACTCACCAGGGAAGGATTAAAACCCGATCCAAAAAGGAAGAAGCCGTATAATACCCACAACCACGTAATACAACTCAGCTAAAGGCATTCTTGGAGTTAAGTGGATACTATCGGCGATTCATAAGTGATTATAGCAAGATAGCTAAGCCGTTATATAAATTATTAAAGAAGGGAATTACTTATACATGGGGATCAAAACAGGAAGAGGCATTTCAACACTTGAAGGAAAAATTGTTGAGTCCTCCCATATTACAGTATCCTGACTTCAAGACAAACTTTATAGTTACTACGGATGCAAGCCAAGATGCGATTGGAGCAGTGTTAAGCCGGAGAAATTGGTAAGGATTTACCGGTAGCTTATATATCAAGGACGTTGAATAAAGCTGAAAGAAATTATAGTACAATAGAAAGAGAAATCCTAGCTATTTGCTGGGCAGTGAAGCAATTCCGACCTTATCTATTTGGCAGGAAATTTACGATATGCACAGACCATAAACCATTGACGTGGATTAATAGTGTGTCAGATCCGTCATCGAGATTAATGAAATTCCGGCTAAAACTTGAAGAATATGATTATGAGATCGTATACAAGAGCGGCAAAAGGAATCAGGTTGCGGACGCTCTTTCGCGAATCCGGAACATTAGAAAGACCGAGGACGATACAAATGATAAAGAGGAAAATGAGAATGTAGAAATAGCTGTACCCATGGCCGAGAATGGTGACAAGGTAATGGAAGAAACCTTACATCCAAATACCAATAATGGTGAAGAACTTACTCAGGAAGAGAAGACGAAGATACTAAAGCAGTATCACGAATCACCAATTGGTGCCCGGAATAGGTAAGACCTATGAGAGAATCAGGAAATATTGTAGCTGGGAAGGCATGAAAGCCGACATTGAGCAGTACATTCGCCGGTGCGAAAGCTGCCAAAAGAACAAAATTAGGCAAAATAAGACAAGGACGCCAATGGAAATAACAAAAACCCCAGAGCACGTGTTTGAACGGTGCGATATAGATATTGTAGGTCCATTACAACAGTCGGAAAAAGGAAACAAATATATACTTACATTTCAGGATGCCTTGACAAAGTTTTTAGTAGCGGAACCCATAGAACAACAAGATGCCGATACTGTGGCGAGAGTATTGGTCGAACGGATAATTTTGAGATTTGGCATTCCATCGATTTTATTAAGTGATATGGGTAGTAACTTTATGAGTGACGTTATGAGGCGAACATGTAGATTATTGCGGATAGAAAAAATCCACACAACAAGTTACCATCCGCAGGCTAACGGTGCATTAGAAAGAACGCACCACACCTCTTGACAGAAATGCTACGACATTATGTAAACAGAGGTCAAACTGATTGGGATACCTGGATCCCATATGCGGTGTTTGTCTTCAACACAACACCACATAGTACTACAGGGTATACACCTCACGAGTTGTTTTTCGGAAGAGTCTGTAACGTACCAGGGGTACTGCAAAAGAAACCATATGATGTGATATATACTATGATGATTATGTAATAGAGTTAAGGGAAAGGTTGAGAGCCATGCACCAATGTACACGAGAAGCAACGGCGCAAGCAAAAGAGAAAAGCAAAGAAATTATGATAAAATACAAAACCCAGTAGTATTCAAACCGGGAGATAAGTCCTGTTATTTGACGAAAGTGTGAGAAGGGTCGCTCAAGAAATTAGATAGCCAGTGGAGAGGTCCTTATACGGTAATTGAAACCAAGGACCGAATGTGGTAATACAATTAAAGAAAAATAAATTTACAAAGGTGCATGCCAATAGATTAAAAGAATTCTTTTGAAATTACAGGGACAATGGCAGCAACCTGGAGAGTAATTATGGCCATGATGATGGTAGGTGCTACCTCGACGATGCAACAACAAGATCTGCAATTAACAAAATTCCAATCATCACCTGGGCTATATTATGGTCATAAAGGAACCGTAAACCTGTATACAGTTACATGGAAAATAGTAAGTTATTTTAACCTAGAAGATTTAAGGCATAAATTCGAAGCAACTCGGGCAATAAATACAAGTGTAGCGGGATGTACAAGCATGAAGCAAGCATTAGACTATCATGTAAGTAAAATAGAAGTTTCACAAGGCCTAATTGGGCAACTAGCTAGACATGAGCAAATAGAAGAAAAAGAGGAATACTTAATTTCGTAGGCGAAATCAGTAAGGTCCTATTTGGAACTTTAGATGAAGATGATGCTTCATATTTTAAGTCGAAGATCAACTTGTTAGAAAATGAACAGAAACAATTACTAAAACTTTCCAAAGAACAAGTTACGATTGTAAGAGCAACGTTAACTAGTTTCAATCACACGGTCGATTCGATAGAGCGTAACGAAAGAGTAATCACCGCAGGAATATTGAAATTAAATGAGCACATATTTAATTACGAAGCTAGCACAGACAAAAAGATAATTCAATTCGGTATATCTATAACGTTGAATGAGCAGTTAATACAATTAATGACGATATTCAATGAAGTGGAGCGAGAGTATGATCTACTCGTAACTGCGATAGTAAACGCGCAAAAAGGTATTCTGGCACCGTATTTGATCAACCCTGTACAAGTGGTTAGATACCTACATTTAATTAAAGAAGAAATAAAGGATAAGCAATTCCCTATAGAACTGACCGAAGCCAAAGGGTATCAATTAATGCGAGCAATTGACTTGGATGTTTTCATTGCAGGCAATATACTGAGTTATGTTTTAAATATTCCGCTTGTGATAGCGAAAGGTATAACATGTATAAGTTATGGCCTCTACCAGTCGAAGTAAGTCACAATAAGCGACTATTCACTTACATATCACCAGAAAAGTTTCTATTAATGGATGATGCAAAGCGGAAGTATATTAAGTTAGATGATGATCAATTAATATGTAAAAAGATAGAACCTACTCGTAACATTTGTAAGCAAACTTTTGTCCTGTTATCAACTTACGACCATGAGGTATGCGAAGCTAGAATGCTTCAACCTATAGTAAAGATTCCAGACGATTGCATACAAAAATACATCACGCTAAATGAAAGTGTGTGGACACAAATTAGAGGAAATGAGTGGCTTTTTGTAGCGCCCAAAGAAGAAGGGCTTACGGTGTTGTGTAATGGCCATAAGCCAGCAGATGTAATTATTAAAGGAACAGGAAAACTTAAATTTTTAAGTAAATGTAAAGGTTACGGAGCACAAATAATAATCCAATCCGAACATACCATTAGATCAAAAGTACCGATCAATGATATTGTTCCGAGCTTAAGCCTAGATATAGATTGCTGCATGGTAAATAATGAAAAGAAAAACATATCTGAAATTCCTCTATATTTACCAGTTGAACCAGTGGTTCGTCAGTTAGACGATTTAACGGCAGCAGGCCATAAGTTGGACGAATTGGAAGATGAAATTGCGTACCAGCAGAGAACATGGTTCGATGTACTTTCATTAGAGCATATACCAATTTGGAGTTATGCTGGAGCAGGGATTGTACTAGTAATAATAATTTTTTGTATATGTAGATATTGTAAATGCTGCCGCGATTGCTTCAGATTTTTTTGTAAGGCTATGGGTGATGACTGTTGCACTAAGATTTGTGTTAAGAATAAGATTGTAAATCAATACCCTGAGACTGGAGTGGTTAGGTATCATCCTGCTGGAATGAACAGTGATGAAAGTGAACAAATTACTTTTGGTCCTGTAAGAAGCAGGTATGTAACCGAAAACAGTGATACAGTGATAAGTGAACGTGTGCGTCACCCAGACAGATACTTAGAGTATGAACAAAAGAGACCATTAATGTTTTTGTCTAAAACTAACAAACGTTAGAATGTACAATGAATACATTGTAGGAAAAGATATTAAAATGTTTTGTGTCTGTTTTAGAAAGTAATAAGAAACTATCTAAAGAAGAAATAAGATGGTAAATTTGTGAAATTCTTGATTATGAAAAGAATATTTAATACATGTATGATCGTATGTAATATTAAAATTGTCACTATTGTAAGAATTAAGATGAGAAGAAGTTGAAATATGTGTGAAACATATTGTGAAATGTGAGAAAACATTGTAACATGAATGTAAAATCATTGTAACATACATAAGATGTTAATTGTCAATAAATAGCAGTCTCACACAGCCGACATAGAACTTGAAAATTTTGCACTCTCAAAAGAGATTGCAAAATTTTCCCCAAGGGGGGGAGGTGTTTGCGAAATAATCGCAGGAACACTTAGTTATGTTAAGTTGTGCAAGAAAACGTGAGAGCGTGGGCGTTGGAAGCGCCGTAGCGATACATGACTGGGGGGGCGTGAGATGAAAAGCGATATTCAGTAAACAGAGGCAACGTGATAACAGAAACAGTAGAGAAAGCCAGATGGCCGGGCAGGGACGATAAGAGTCACATGTTTACGCACACTATTTACAGCAGCAGAGGATTCCATTTCAGCCTACGTGACAAGACTAGGACTGATGCAAGAACGAAGAATGCGTAACTAATGCCACAGAATATTCTAGAATGTTGAGAGGACAAATAATGTCGTCATTTAGAGATATAAAAGGGGGGTGGTCTAGCTACTGAGAGGCAGAGTAGGGTCAGCCAGAGTGCAGAGCTGAGACTGTGTGTAGCAGTGTAGGGCAGACTAATGCAGGGCATAGTCGCCGTTGTCAGTAGTTTGACTCCAGTCAGCGACGCCAGAAGTTAGACTAGGACTTAGCCACTGGGATCTAATGGACGGTAGTCGTAGGGAAATTAAGTTGGTAAATCCGTATGGGAAATATTTCTCCTATCGTTCTTATTAAAGATTATGAGGAGGATCAAGCTCCCTGTTGATGGAATTCAGTGAGTTGGAGATGTTAGAAGAATAATACTTGAAGTCGCGCACCTCCCATAAGTCTTTTATGAATTAAGTCGGGTTCCGTGAGCTGTAGGTTTGTTTCCTCACATCCTTGTTTTATTTCTCAAACCACTTTCCACACCGAGTTCCCAAGTTTTGAAAATCGTTACTCACTTGCATTCAGACTTCCAACAACAAAACGGAAGTCTAGCTTCCAACTTCCGAACCGCTCGCGGAAGTAAAATACCCAACCAGACGCAACAAAACTTCAAATGCTTCAATTTTTTTCTGTATGGTTTTCCAAAAATAGAAGCCTCATTTTCAATGCTCGATTCCAAATATTTATTTTTAAAATTTTCTTTTTCAGTCTTGCGTCAATAAATGTTTCAATTTTATTTTATCTTAACTGATTATTTTTGTCACACATAATATTGAAACTTCACTTGACACCCTTATCTTCGGAGTATTATTTCACTCCCTAAATTGGATTTACTGCGAATAACAAAAAAAGTTTCAGGATTAGAATTTAGTCAACTTTCATATATTTCAGAATTATTTAAATCGGATGTGACGGGAATGAAGTCTGTGATACAAGTGGATTATGCGATCTTTGAGGCTGGTTACCCTTAAATTTCAGTTTTGAAAAGAAACTAATAGTCACAATTATTTGATTTGTAGTTATGAGCTACATGTATTGTTTTCGAGTTTTCTCGTGGTCTTAATAGTGTTCATTTGGAAATTTTGAAAAATGGAGGAGGGACTCTGAGTAACCAGATTGTAGAAACTGTGTTTTATCAACCTTCCCTGTGATAAACATTATGCAATTTATTTGTCAAAACTGATGTTTTTCCTTGTATCAGTTTTCAAATTTTACCTTTGACATCTTTTATTCGGAGGTGATAATAATTATCCTGGAAAGGATTTTGCATCGATAGAATTTATATTTTCATCTACTGCAATATTTCGCAAAAATCATTTAAATTGCAGAATCAAGATTATACCTGCTTTGTAAGTGTGATAAACCGATTTTTATGGTGCTTATATTAAATTTAATTTTATCGAAGAAATGCAAAAACTCTAAAATATGATTGTTTTTCTTCCTTGTGAGAAACATTTTTGTTCTATAACTGTACGGAGCGAGGTATATCGTCCCAAAAATTCTGAGACTGCCAGTTGAGAAACTTTTGTTGTAAGATTTATGTTGTTGTTTTTTTAGGCATCATTTGTAACTTTACTTCCTAAATGACGGAATTCTCTTACTTCTTCAACATCTGATCCGAGTTATATTAAGAGCTAGAGTTTAATGCCTTACGTCTCGCCGATGTCGAGTCGTCAGAGGTTAGAACGGAACGGGGGCAAGGAACGGAAAGAAATTAGGTCATGGCTTTCTAAAGGAACTATCCGTGCATTCGCCTGGAGTGATTTGAGGAATCCATGGAAAACCATATCAGGATGGCTGGCCGGGAATTCGCTCCTCCCTAATGCATGCGAGGCAGTGAACGTGGCCAATCATCCATCACGAACGATAATAAACTAAAGCAGTGGTTCCCAATTAGTGGTACGTGTACCACCAGTGGTACGTGAGATTGCTTCAAGGGGTACGCGCGGTTGTCTCTTGGATAAGGTAATCACTAAGATGGCTGAAAAAAATTACGCAAACGTTACTATAACCAAAACAGTCAGACTGTGTGTATGTGTGTGTAAATTATATTTCTGTAATGATCTGTTTGTGTGAATCACTCGACTAGGATGAACGCAGTGACTTAGACCACAGACGTACGGGAGGCTGTGATCTTTCTTGAAGTGGTACACAGAAAAAACTAATTGGAAACCATTGAACTAGTTACTCTGCAGCACGTCAAAACTTTCTTGCGGGAATTTAAACGAATATTCCACATTCAAAGAATCTGACACGCCAGGAAACTTGTTTATGATGATGTTCATATGCAGCTATGGTTGTGAGGGCCAGGTATGGGATTGTTCCTACCTTGGCCTGTAGCCACCGTTCCCTCCACCCTCATATTGATACGCTGCCAGCAATATCGCCGCCGGCAATAGCAGAGCCACCCTCTACGCCTCTTTGTGCGCCATGCAAATATTTGGTCTGCGTTAGGTTGCAGATTTTTGATATCTTCGTACGGAGTAGGAAATCATATCATAAACAGCTTGTCTTCCTTTCCGCATTCTGCGTCTGGAAGAGGCAGAGCCAACTTGGAGAACTGTTCGCTCTCTCTTTTTCGTTCTTTATTTTTTTTTCTGCGACCAGAATTTGAGGACATTCTGGTTGTGCTGGCTTCAGGAAACAAGAGCAGCTGACAAAGACCGCGGGGAGGCAAACTTCCTCAGGGCTCTGCTTATGAAAGAAGGCTGCGAAGTTAAGTGGATTTCCTTACAGCCACGTCTGGAGGATGAATATTCTGTGAGTTCTATTACGCTACTCAAGCCTTCTTCTGAGAGACGTGATATCAATCCCAGATTGAATTTTACTCGGCCATATTTCTTACACTACAGAGATTTATTCATACAGCAGCTGTGTTAGCGGATGTATTGCGATAACCATGGAAAGCATCTTGCTTCCACCGGGAAAGTAATATATAAACACACTTTAGTTCCTTGATTTTGTTTTTGAAAATGATGGTGGAACTTGTCGATCTAAAATGTGTCGATGCCTGTAGCTTTTTCTTGGTAAATATCTCCACTACCACTCTATGTAAATGCTGGGATCTAGTGTGTAAAATTCTTAAGTGCATTAAAAGAGAAAAAGGGATCGCAACAGAAGAAGCAAACAAGGACGTGAAAAACACTTGGAAAATAAATGTTTGGAAGCGTTTGTAAAGAATTTAAAAGAAAAAAACTAAAATAATTGAATTTTTACTGAAACTCCTTACAAATTTTCTTTTAGCTTTTTATGAAAATAAAAAGCGGAGTCAATATACTATATAACCGATACCGTCTCTGTTCTCTTTAATTCTTCTGAGTTCCTCCAAACCCAACAAAAATGCTTCAAATTTTGCAGAAAGATACAAATACAGATCTTGTTTGTATTTCAGCCAGGTCACCTGCGATCCTAAAAACTCATTGTTGAATACGTTCTTGTTTTAAATTGACATTAAGAGTGACGTCTGTTTACTATTGCTTTTAATTATATCAAATTCGTGATCTGGGATTAATTCTATACCCGTAACTCCGCCGGAAACATGATAACTGACTTACACATAGTACTTAGTACAGAAGCGTACCCACTGTCGCGGAATTTTTACATCATTTAAATCCATGACTCAAGTTAAATGACTAATTATCAACTAAATTTTAGAATTTTTTTATGCATTAATATAAAATTTAATTTTGATTACCAATCATGTACTGAATTTTATCTGGGTCATCAGCAAACAAAAATCAATTAAGTGTCTTAGGCACTGAACAACAATTCTGAAAGCCACAAAGAGATGACTAATTTCATCCACAACGAAGCAATGTAGTATGGAACGTATTGTTTAGCGTATAAAGATTTAAATCATTTTCTGTAGTTGTAGTCTGTGACAGATTATTCGAGAGATTGTTACTAGCGTAATCGATTTAGCTGTACATACTAGCGTTACTACTGGACTATGAACGTGATGGCTGCGATTGATATTCCTACTGCACTTGCACGTGCCACAACCGTCGTATGTGAATGTACGGCAACCTTGTGGAGACGAATCTTGATTCTCGAGCTGACCAAGTTTGGGCAAACGAGTACAGTGGCACGAATCAATGCTTATACGCGTTCAAGCAGCGACGGCAGAGCTTAAATTTGGCTGTGTCCTCTCCTGGAAATGGTCCCTGCAAAAATCGCCCCACGCCTGTAATTGTTGATTTCAAATCTTTCTGGAACCACAACCCGTCACATATAGTGCACTTGCGCCGAACTTCTTGACCGTGTAGACAGGTCCGAACCACACGGTAGCCACCTCCCAGCGCACGTGTGCTCGGGCGCGCGCGCAATGTCCCAGCTGTGGCCCAGCACTCGGAATGTTGGGTGCATCCTGGCTTCTCCTTGTAGGATGCCCTCGACGTTTAGCTCCATTGCAGTCGCAGCGCCCTAGTGGTGGTGCCCGAGACTGCACTGTGACACTTGAGCCCGCAACATTCGTAGATAATTTCAGCTCTTGCGTTTGTCTCAACCTAGCGCTCTGACCAGCCGAAGGGCTCCACGACATTTCTGGACCATAATTGTCGAGTGTGGGGGCGCTGTACCATAACAACTGTCAAATAACAGCATCGAAGCTTCTTATAACTATTCGAGTTACATGGATTGTGTCTATCACAGCAGAGCGAGCTCTTTCAAACGCGATCACTCCCTCTAGATTTGACAAACGTGCTGCCGTGATACGGCTCGGTGAACATCGCGTAGATCCGATCGCGTCAAGCATTGTGTACCAACGGCGCCATCTGCGTACGCAAAACATGCGTGATCAAGTAGTGCCTTCTTTATTTGACAAATATACTAAATTAAGGCACGATTTTACCGTTGCAAGCGACTACCTACAGAATAAAATGAAAGAAGCGTCAAAATAAATTGAAAAATAAAATTAAATAGTTGTAGATATAAACAGCTCCCATGATATTCATATACCAACAACCTCTTCTCACCATCAATCAAACTTTAACTAAGTAGGTGAGACTGGAGCACATTTTAATGTTAATCGACTGTTAAATGTGAAGATTAACTAAATATAAATCTCCTAAAGAATGTCGCCTTAGTGAGGCAAAGCGCTCTGAATGTCTTGTTATGAACAGCAGATCTATGCTGTTTACGCTGTGCATGGTGGAACAGCCTACAAAACTCCAGGTCCGTAGTTCTAGTGACCTAAATCTCACAATAAGAAACGTAGTTACTATTGCGATATTTTATATATATATATATATATATATTTGTAGCAGTAAATGTAAGCATACTTACTATGATAAAAGATCCTGAATTAAGTCGCCAGATTCTTGACGTACTTTACCGTGTTTAACTGAGATTAAAATCGAACTGAAGATCGCAAAAATTAAGCAGGATCATTCCAGTAAGCTTCAAGAGGTTAAAAAAGTTTCAAAAGTAGAACAAACAATGGGAGTACGGCAGTGGGCTGTTGAATAAAGTTAGTGGAATGCGCGAGACATGGGGAGCGCCGGCAGTACCGAGCAGGTCACCTCACAGAGGTAATTAAAACGAACTAATTAAAAGCGTGTTTTGTAGCGGCAGCAGCATCTGGTAGTGCGCTGCCTCCGAGCTCGAAAGCGGAGACATTCAGGGCCTGTTTAACCACTTAATTGAATGGAAGCACCTCCGTTATGTTTAATCCCTACAAAATCTCTCGCAGTGGGAAATGCTTATCTACATTGAAAAATAAATTAAATTTTGTCAGCACCAGACACCAGAGATATTATCTCTATCTGGCAGGATTTCTGACTATTGAAATAGAAAATACAGATTCACGCATTAAAAAAAAAAAATACTGAATCGACAAGGGGGCTTCCAGAATACACTACCACACATGCTCTCTTTCTCTGAATACATATTTATTCCTGAAACCGAGAGAACAATGTACATACAACCATCCTTTCTTTGACGGCAGACCGTTAGTTAAGAAAAACTAAAAAGATTTAATCTACAATTCACAACGTTCGCTAGGAGGGAGATCAATCCACTTAGTCGCAGGACATCGCTGCATACAGACGTGTTCTAGACATAACGGTGTGAGAAAACCCTAGTAGCAAGGACTGTGTCACATTTTTTATCAATGTTCTCTGGTTAGTTTGGTACGTAAAGGTAATGAATGAGTGTGGAACAACAGGACACAACAATTAAAAGAAAACGTTGTAAGGGTTTACTTTCCAAATAGCGATAGTAGATGTTCTTATTAACGCATGATGAATTTTCTTGCGGAATCTAGACCTTAACTTTGGTTTAAAATTTCCAGGCAAATGCCGGGATGGTTCCTTCAACGGGCCATGGCCGAATTCCTTCCCGTTTCTTGTCCCCATTCCCATCTCGCCTCTAATGACCTCGACGTCGACAAGGCGTAAAGCCACAAGTAAAAAAATTGTTTAAAATAAATTGTCACGACACCACACGAAATACAAATATTATACAACAACTGAGAAATAAATGTCTGAACTGAGAACGTAGCTTCAGAACAGATAGCCCGAAGCAAAAGTCATACTGATGTAGTTGATGTAATGTGAAGACTGACTCATGCCGTGGTGTGTTAGTTCCGAAATTACAGAGTAGGGACCACATATAAGCATCTTTCCTTGGAGAACGAAAATCTAATATGTCACTTTACATAGCCTTTCCCAATCATTGACCATAAAACAAATGACGAAGAGTAAAAATAAACATGTTCAAGAAATAATTGATGAAAGAAGTGGAACAATCTCGCTTAAAAAAAAAAAAAAAGAAACAAAATTGTATGTTACATTTGAAGGCATGTGGAAACCTTACTTTAATAAGGAAGTTAAGTTAAAGCAAGATAAATGTTAGAGCTTGTGAAATAAATAATTGTGGATATTGGTTCTAATGAATACACATAATGTAAGAGATTAATTGAAAACAAAAGGACATAAGATGACGTCGACCAAGCAGATAATCTGATGACGAGGTAAAACAACATGACAGGGAATTGCTGCAAATCATCTGCATCAGCATTCTTTTCATATCCGCGCAAAAAGTATCATTAATCTTTACAAATGGTTAAAGAATAAGTACGGAGTATTGTTATAGGTTACCTAATAGTTGCAAATGTTATTTTCACTGTCGACCCTTCGAAACATCTTGTTTGTTGTTCCAACTTAGCGTTTTATACTTATTCTAGAAAAATTAATTTGTATTCAGCTGGTTGCCTTGGCATACTATGGAAAACATTGTTTATGGCTTTAAGCTTCGTCAACATCATGGTAATTAGAGGCGGTAAAGGACTGGCGGCAAGGAAGGGGAAGGAATCCGGCCATTGACTTTTGAAGGAACCATCCCAGTATTCGCCTGGAGTGACTCCGGAAACTCACGGAAAGCCGAAGTCTGGATGGCCGGACAGGAATCAAAGCTGCATCCTCCCGAATGCGAGGCCGGAACATAACCGTCACCTACAACGCTCAGTACCGAAATCTGAATGGTCGGATAGACTCCAACTCAGTGTTACCAAATGCTAGGAGCGAGTGCTAACGACGCATAGAACAGAATCCGTTAAATATTTCTTGTCACTGTATTTTGTAAGAAATATTTCATGAACAACAATATAGAAAGCGAAACATCATATGTTTCTCTAACTCACATTCATTATCGGAAGTGTAACGGTCATACGTCTCGTTGGTTTGTGAAATGTAAAAACAAGATTGAAAAATATTTATTTTAGTATAATAATTATAAAGTGGTAATATCAAAAACTAATCAGATGTTTTGTAAAAAATCTCTGATATCACTGAGAAAATGTGAAGGCTAGTCATGGATATTACAAAACAGGATTTGGAAGAGGATCATTATTGAAGGAATGGAATGGATTGAGATGAACTGATTGAGAGGAGAGTGGAAATAGTACCGGCAGGGAGATACCGGAACATGAAAAGAATATGAATTACAGGAAACATTTACTGCTGCGGTCATAGAGAACATTATTGATGTTGAAGTTGTATTATATTAATTTTTCATACTATGGAAAAGTTATGTATAAAGCAGAGTAATGTATGAAGTGTTGCAGAAAGATTTCATGGTATTGTCTGCGCGTGTGTATTTTTATTTATTTATTTAAAAAAAAGAAGAAGAAGAAGGAAAAAGGAAAGAAAAAGAGTAAGACGTCATAAGATAATTTCAAGTAGATTATATAGGTTTCCTTCATATAGTAAAAAGAAAGATAGGAAGTTATAACCGGATTGTCGAGTGTTGAAATCCGTCGTAGCAAAAACAGGCGGCAAAAACGTATTTCCTTTCTTGTGGGAAGTCGTAAGGAGCACGAAATGTAAAGGACAATATTGTATATTTACTTATAATCATCGTTAAATGATCTGAGATAGGATTTGAACGCTGATTAATTGATACAAAAAAGATAAATACACAGACGGAAAAAAAAATCCCAACACCAAGAAAAAATTATTGTAGAGTAATGAAATTTGGACAATGCATTTGTCAAGTTAACATGTTTAATTGATTAAATTTTCAAGATCACAGGTTAATTTAAGCTCAAGAAAATGCATTTCAAATGTGAAATACTGTTAAATTAATAGCCGGTGTAACCTCCAGAATTTTGAATGCAAGCCTGCAAACGTGAATGCATTGTGTCATACAGGTTTCGAATGTCACTTTGTGGTATGGAGTTCCATGCTTGTTGTACTTGTGCTGTCAATACTGGGACGGTCAGTGCTGGCTGTGGATGATGCTGGAGTTGTCGTCCAATGATATCCCATACGTGTTCAATTGGAGACAGATCTGGTGATCTCGCAGGCCAAGGTAACATGTCGACACTCTGTAGAGCACGTTGCGAGACAACAGCGGTATGAGGGCGAGCGTTATCCTGTTGAAAAACTCCCCCTTGAATGCTGTTCATGAATGGCAGCACTACAGGTTGAATTACCAGACTGACGTACAAATTTGCAGTCAGTGTGTTTGGTATAACCACAAGAGTGCTCCTGCTGTCATAGGAAATTGCTCCCCAGACCATGACTCCAGGTGTAGGTCCAGTGTGTCTAGGCCGCAGACAGTTTGGTTGCAGGCGTTCCCCTGGCCTCCTTCTGACCAACACTCGGCCATCACTGGCACCAAGGCAGAACCTGCTTTCATCAGAAAACACAACAGATCTCCACTCCGTCCTCCAATGAGCTCTGGCTTGACACCACTGGAGTCGCAAACGGCGATGGCTTGTAGTCAGTGGAATGCACGCTACAGGGCGCCTGGCTCGGAGCTGTCCTTGAAGTAACCGATTTCTAACAGTTCGTTGTGTCACTGTGGTACCAACTGCAGCTCGAATTTCTGCCGCAGACGCAGTACGATGCGCCACAGCTGTACGCCGAATACGGCGGTCTTCCCTCTCAGTAGTGCCACGTGGCCTCCCGGAACCCGGTCTTCTTGAGGCAGTACCATCCCTTGACCACTGCACCCAACAATCATGCACAGTGGATACATTCCGGCCAAGTCTTTCTGCAATATCGCGAAAAGAAAATCCACCTTCTCGTAGCCCTATTACACGACCTCGTTCAAACTCGGTGAGCTGTTGATAATGGCTTCTTCGTCTTCTTAAAGGCATTCTTGGCTAACATCAACTCACTATGTCAAATCTCAGCGGTAAATAACGTTCACAAACTTTACAGCGCGTATTTAAAGCAAACCTGATTTGCAAGCTCTGAGTAGCGCTACTAGCGCCACACTTATGCGCGAAGCGCGAAATTTGAATCGATGTCATCTTTCAGATGTATAAACACGCCTACCAAATTTCGTTTATCTAACACAAGTCTTTCTTGGTGTTGGGATTTTTTTTTTCCGTCTGTGTAGTATTGGTCTATGTGATACCAGAAATTCACCGAAATGGTAGGTTATAGACGGAACTGAAACATTTTTCTCCTTTTTTTACAAATGAGGTCGCGCAGTACATAGCAGTTAGGTTCTAACGTAGCGGTCAATTTATGTTTCAGTGAGTTGGTTAAAAGAAAATTAAGAGCTTATCGGATTTATTCAGTGACCCATGTACGATGGCTGCCCCGTAAGGAGTTACTTCTCTATGGCAGTTTACTTTTGAAATTTAATCGTGGTAGTTTTCCCTTGCCTTCTCCACAGATAAAGTGTATATACGTTTTATTGTTATGAGTGGACGAGTGTTGTTTACGTTCTGAATGAATGAAGGGAGATTGTTGAATCCGGTGTCTGCCCATTCAGGTCTACTCTTCCGAGAGACACCAAGAAGGCCGCCAAGCTTATTGTCCCCATCCGACGAACAAATCACTATCAAAAGTGTCGTATGGCCTCACTTCATACACACTGCGGAGAATACGGGATTTAATCCAGGTGCACAATCTGCCATCAAATTCTTAATGACGAAATTTCTTCCATCACCAGAACTCCGCGTCATGCTCTGGACACCATCACGGTGCCACAAAACCATCAGAGACAACGGGCTGGATTTAGTAAGTTATTTGTGAATAAGAAAATAAACAGAAATAAAAATTTAAAAAATCTCTCTTTGCCTACTGCAATTAGAGTGCAGAGAGAAAACACGTCAGAAACACTTTACATCGACACATTTATCATTGTCTAAATAACTTAAGTATAGCTACTAATTTTTATGCTGTTCTAATGTACAAAACGCCTAGTAAATTCAATGAAACGAGATAGTACACAACAGTTCATATTGTTTGAGTAACGAGACGCAAGGATCTAGGATGTAGTTCAACATGTGCATAGTTATAACTGAGGAACTATTTACGTGTAGGTGATGCAAAAGCCTGAAATATCAGGGGTTACGAACACAGACAAGAGTTAAGCCACACAATTAGATCATTGTCGTCGATATAACTGGATTTCATCGTCTGTACCTCGGAAGTAAGAATAAACGTCCTGATTAAAATGCAAGTTTACAAAGCAGTTAACATTCTGGGACAGCTTTTTTTCTTAATGATTCTTGTGCTATACATATAACTGTTTTCTGTTAAGACTCTGCGATGAATTTCGGAAGAAAGGACTAAAAATTTTCAACAACTCTTGGTAACCAATTAATTAATTGAATTTTCTTATAAATAATGCATGTTTAAAAACCAGTGATTTTGGTGTAGAGAAAAAAAGTATGCACGGAAATTAATGGCGTGTCTTGCTTTAATTAAAGCAAGACACGCCATTAATTTTCTAAATATAGCCACCTAAACTTAATGTGTTGCACCATACGCCTTGTCATCGAATAGTTACTACAACCACCTCACTACATTGTATACATTAATAAAGCTTTTACAGTATCAGCCTTGATTACAGTAACAGAACCACTATAAGCGACCAGAAACAATCTAGATTCTGAACACTAAATTTTTGCACGAAAACGTAGGTTAAAATTTGTTAATTTATAGAACTTACTGTATTTTATTCTGTAGATAATTCGACAAGGTGGCGATAAACAATAATTCTTAATCCCGGCACTGTTTCTCCATAGCTTATTAATCCCACATCTCCCTCCTCTCAATGTTTAGCTGTGCTATGGAATTTCTAACAGAAAACTTTTGATTGTCATCCTGGTCAGATATACAGAAAAACCACAACCGCTGCTAAAAGGATGCTGCTCACTCCACGTGAACATTGGCTCCGTGAACTGTCGGAGCTCAGTGGGTGAGCGGGAACGATCGGGACTCATATTCGGAAGTACGTGGTTTAAATCCTCGTCCAGATTTCCATTTTCTATGGTTTTCCGTAATCACCCCGGAAGAATGCCGGTACGCCTGCTTCAAATGGCCATAGCCTAATTTCTTCCGATTCTGTCTCCTAATCTTGCCCTGCCTCTAATGGACTCGATGCCGACAAGGCGTAAAGTCATAAGCAGATAAAAACCTATGAACAGATCAAACAAACATGAAGTGAGTCAGCGCGTAACAGACATCGTAGGTGAAACTGATCATAGACTGCGGTTCATAAATTGAATTTCAGAAAAGAGAAAGGAAATAGCAAACAAAATTCTTGGACGCAATCAAGCAGAGGCTTATAATGTACTGACCGAGGCAACGACTAATCACGCATTACCCGTAAGTTCCTTTGCAATTTTCTGACTTTACAGAAACGGATGTTAATTCAATGTATCTCTCTGAAACATTCAAATCACTGGCAGCATCGTGAGATGTGACTGAACCTGTTGAAGTAATTGGTAGAGTAACGGCGAGTTCAATTCAATCCTGTAACTTCAATAACTTTTACTAGTTCAAAGTTGGAGTGATTCAACAAAATATTACCTACTCCTAAAATTCGAATAATTAATTACTAGCGCCTTAAGACTAGTTGGCGTTTAGGTCAATAAAGTAGGAAGACGATTGTGAGCAAAGATGGTTGTGGCTTTGTGCCTCATCGACGTCAAGGTCATTACAGGTGAGCAACGAACTGAAAGATGATCTACCTTGCCATTCATCTAGATCCCATTCCGGCATTCACCTCGAGCAATTTCCCTAAAGGAAGAATATCCGAAACGGCTGTACCAAGGGTTGAATCTACTTCCTTCCGAACGTCAGGTCCAACCGTTAACTGTGCGGCCACTACCCTTCTTCAAGACAATAAACATGAAACATCAAAAAAATTATTTATCAATATTTACAAATAGACTTTCTTGAGAAATGAGATGGAAGCAGACAACTAGCATCGTTATAAAATATAAAAACTAACTCAATAGCCTGATTTCTTTTAGGTTGCCATTACTATTATTACTACTTTTAGTTGAACTTGGGTTTCCATCAAGCTTAATTTTCTTAGAATTGTAAATAATCGTGTTTGACTTAATATATGAATTTTAATGTAATTAATTTAAATAGATTTTACCCTCCGATAGAAAAGAATGTTACGAAATGTGATTGGGCAGTTACAAGTGACTCATTTTAGTCTTTCATTCATGGAAACGGAGTGTGACAGAAAAGACTCCGGACATCAGAAACTGGTGTCTACCTTGTACAGACTCGCGGTACATCAATGTGTTCGAATGAACTCGCAAGTCACCACTAGCAGGCGTATCAGTTGATAAGTGGCAATTCCGAAATGAAACAAAAATCTATAAAAATGTAAAATACTAAATAAGCCACTGCGATAATTTTCTCTCGTTGTGTTCCCTACTGAGAAATTGTAGGTTTTTAAAATGTATATATTTCTGTACTTACTGTTTCGCTGTCACACAAAGCCGAGCGTAGCTGTTGCTGTGTCACAGCCAGCGCCTCTCCTGCAAAGTCAAGAGACACAAATTTGTAATGAAACTTTTAAATATTTCACTTATAGTTTTAATTGTTTGTTTCGTATATATTGACATTCGATGTACTGTGCATTAGTAATCATAACGTTTCTGCGTAGCATTATCGACATACCCCGAAACCGTTAGCTTTAAGCCTTCAAGAATTTGAGCTTTTGTGACTAGATGCTGTAGTAGTTACCTATCAGTCGTACAGTGCTCGCGACTTCTTCCAAAAAATTTACGCCTGTAGACTTATGTAATCAGAACTAACTTCACTGTAAATCATTTCCACTGTCTGTCCTACTTTAAGCAACGCTTGTAGAAGTGCAAATAAGTACCACAAGCACGCTTCTGTCAAGAGTGAAACGTAAGATGTGATTGGGGAAGCTGACCCGTTGAAATGGGTTTTGTAATGGTTGTATTCTAATTTTGTCCTGCAAACGGGTGGATGACGGTATTACTTCAGACAGTATTCCAGAGTGCGGCGATTGTTTGCCCTCATTTGTAATAGCCTTTGCTACTGACGGAAGATAAGCAAAAATCTCATTTGAGAATAGAAGAAAAAATGGTAGGTTGATCAGTGGTTCATTGTGTAGTCAGTTGCTATAACATCTTCGGATTAGTATTTCCCATTAAAAATCAGATATGGAATTGCGTAGTGGACCTATCTTTGCCTGGGTAGTGATAGTTTTCACGTATTTTGCTTTAATATTTTTGCAACGATTAGAAATCAGGAATAACATTTGCAGTGATGGCTATTAGATACTTTTTATAGAGTGAAGCACATCCTTCAAATAGCGTATTAGAGATATGGGATTTAATTATTATTATTTATTATTTTTCTAAAAAAAAATATACCGATTCATGTGACTCAATGAAATTACTGTAACTGTTCATTTTTCTTCACTCCTAGGTTTTCTTAATAAAGCTTAATCCATTGTTTATAATTCAGATTATCTTTAGGTACTGCACTTCGTTTGTATTTTTGTAACAATTGGTCATTAGCTAACCTATCTGACTTACTGTTCTTAACTGATTATAAATGTGTTGCTACGTATTCATTCCATTAGCAAACCTGTTATTACAAATGTTTTATCTGATCCTATCTTCTTTCCCTGATCCAATTTCAATCCTGAATAATGTGGCCTCTTTCGAATAATGGAAACCTCATTAACTTTTAATGGTCAACTCTTTTAATAACCACGCCTGTTGCTGCCAATGAAGTAGTGGAGCACTAATCTCACAGTTTTATGAGTAATAGCGCTCTACATTTGAATGGCAGCTTTAGATTAGTATTTCATCAAAGATAATACTGTTAATATGAAATCTGAAAGCCTTCAACATTATGTGAAGGGTACATTTTTTTATACTCGGGGCTTCATCATACCAACCTGGGAGTGTTCAGTCTGTTAAAAAAACCAAAGTGAAATTTAACATTTTAGTTCCTCATTGACATATTTAAAATCTGATTTTTAAATTTTCTTTATGACATCCTCGAGATTGTATTCGTCGAAGATGTCACCGGTAACTTAGGGCAGAAGTTTTTCAATTCAGCTAAAGGTAAACAACAGCAAAAAAAGATAAGAAACGTGTTCAGTAACGCAGATTATGGAGTAAATTAGAGTTTTTCAGTATTGACACTGTATAAACAAGTTAATTTCCATTGTTACGGCGGATCGGAGAACACTGACGTGCTACAAATGTGACCTTATACAGTTTTGTCAAATTACTGCTGCTTCCAATCAAGCATATTTTAGACAAATCGAGACCAAATAACGAAGCTTCAGTGTAGTATTTGAATAAATGGTAAGTTAACAATCTGTACTCAGGATTAAAAAAAAAAAATAGTAAAAATGAGGTTCAAAATGCAAGCATCAAAGGGTGGACGCAAAAAATAAGATAGAAACTCATAAGAATCCTGAAGATTGGTTTCTCAAGTTTCCACCAATGAACTCGCTGAAAAAGAAAGCTTGCACCGTAGCAATAGGAACACTAATCATAAAAGGAACTAACATTAATGACAGTTAAGATATATATTCCAAACAGTATGACGTAGTAGCGTAGGTTGACAAGCAACATAAATGTGTGATCGACAATATGAAACTAGACTTTTGCCTTTGACCTAATATGCACTACATCCCTTCATTAGGAAGAAAGAAGACCTGCTCGTAATATTAACAGATACACCACACCTAGATTTTTTAAAAACTAAGCGAATCAGAACCATAGATCTTATCCCCTTAGTATAAACCTTCGTTCATGTTTTAGTCTTGTCTTCAGCCCAAGATCCATTTGAATAGCAGATATTTTCAATTAGCTACAGAAATATGAAACTACAAATAAAAAGAATAAGGGGGGGGGGGGGAAGGGAGAAATAGCCAGTAGAAAAGAAGACTGCCTGTATTAAAACCAGAGTTTGTCTCTGCATGATGGAACACCCTAGCACTGCTTTAGCGAGAACTACTAATATAAAAACAATGGACGACTTTAATTTAAAAAAATGGTTTAATTATTCAAAAACTGAAGTGTTATAATAGATTCCAATTTTAATATTAGCGATACAGCTAATTACGGAGAGAAGCCACTCAAGTTAATTGAACTTTATCTTATAACGTGTAATTAATAAACCTACCTTATTTTCCGTGAACTGTGTGCCCACTTCTGTTCGCTGTTAAGTCCTGCAATGTTGTTACGCAGCTTCATTAAAACGAAATCCCGTGAAAGTAAGATATCTCAGGAACAGACGAAGTAACACCACGGTTATCAGCAGTAGACGTTCGATCGTTCAGTGTTCGATAAAAATTTTGTGTAATCTTTTAACTGTACACAGTTACAAATTCGAATGACCTGCTCATAAGGAAACCTACTAACTGTAAGTAAAACAGAGCCTCTTGTAATTGCTATGTATTTTATCACAATATACTTGGCAATTACATACCCAAAGGAGCAAAAGAATATAAATTCCTTGCCGTCTACAATATAAAAAGACTAACTTAGCACCTGACGGAACAATCAACCCAGTCCCCGATACAAAGCAAAATAATATGCTAAACTCCTGGTTACACAAACAATGAACTATACATTCAAGATTCTTAAAGATACTGTATTTTTCCTCCCACCTTCCACTAACATAGTTGATGTAAGCAATGAAGTTTTTACAAGATCAAAATTCAATAAAATAGCACAAAACAAAGACTAAGAAATCAATTGTTAGGGTCAAAATCTTTTGTGATGTAGTAAAATAAAAAATAAAATGTATAGTTTAAAGGCAACTAAAATACACGCCGTTGTAGCAATGTGAACTAACAGTTTAAAAATAATCTTAAAATATAAAAATTTTGACCAACAGCGCAATGATGTCCCACAGTTCAGTGTAACTGTTTTGAATGAGACTAAAATAAGATTAGTCACTGATTAAAGAGTTAACGTTAGTGTAAATAAAATTATCGTTTAAAAAACTAAAAACATGCTTTTTTTATTAATGTGAGCTAAGCGTTTAATAAAATTATAGTTTTAAAAAACTAAACTTCACGCTTTTGTAGCAATGTGAACTAAAAGGTTAAAAATAATCTTGAAACATAAAAATTTTGTCCAACAGCGCTAGGATGTCCCACAACTTAGCAAACCTTGCTTGAATAAGCTAAAAATAAGTATAATGACTGTGATTAAAAAGTTAGCTTTAATGTAAAAGAAAGGGATAGGGTGCTTGATATCAGTTAAATTTACATTTTTTATCACTAGCTGTTTACTAAGGTAGAGTCATTATTATATTAAAGTTAACTTTTGAATCAGTGATTTTATTCTTATTTTAAGCTTATTCTGTGGGACATCCTAGCGCTGTTGGACAACATTTTTATATTTAAAGGTTATTTTTAGCCCTTTATTTGACATTACTACCAAACCGGGTATTTTTTTTAAACTGCATTTTTATTTTTAGCTGTTTAGTTTTTCAGGACACCGATATGAAATTATTGTATTGTCACTGGTTTTTAATACGTGTGCAAAATTTCAAATAATTTTGACTTCAGGAAGAGAGTGAAGATGGAAATGAAATCTTCCATTGCAGTCAACCATTTTTCTATTTTTACTGCCAAAGTAAATGTTGGTTCGTAATACGTGTGCAAAAATTTCAAACAATTCTGACATCTAGAATTAGGTCAAAATTCAATTACAAATTCCGTCACATTCATCCATTTTTCTGTTTTTACTGTCAAAGTAATGAGAATAGTACGACGTTGTTATAACATTATTGTATTGTCTTTGGTTCGTAATACGTGTGGAAAATTTCAACCAGTTCGGAAGTCAGAAACTGGGTGAACATTAAAGTTAAACGTTCCATTGTATTCAATTGCTTTTCTGTTGTTATTGTTAATGAGAATATCAGGAAACTGATATAAAACTCTTGTATCGTTACCGGTTCTTAATAAGTGTGCTAAATTTCAAACAATTCGGACGTCTAGAGGTGAATGAACGTTGAAATGGAAGATTCATTCGCATTCAACAATTTTTCTATTGTTACTGCCAAAATAATGATAATATCAGGACATAGCTATAAAAGTATTGTGTTTTCATCGGTTCTCAAAACATGTGCAAAATTTCAAACAATGCGGACATTTGGAATTGGGTTAAACTTCAATCCGAAAATTCCATCACGTTCAACAATTTCTATTGTTACTGTCAAAGTAAGAGAGTAGCCGGATGTTGCTCCAAAATTATTTACACAGACGGAAAAAAAAATCCCAACACCAAGAAAAAATTATTGTAGAGTAATGAAATTTGGACAATGCATTTGTCAAGTTAACATGTTTAATTGATTAAATTTTCAAGATCACAGGTTAATTTAAGCTCAAGAAAATGCATTTCAAATGTGAAATACTGTTAAATTAATAGCCGGTGTAACCTCCAGAATTTTGAATGCAAGCCTGCAAACGTGAATGCATTGTGTCATACAGGTTTCGAATGTCACTTTGTGGTATGGAGTTCCATGCTTGTTGTACTTGTGCTGTCAATACTGGGACGGTCAGTGCTGGCTGTGGATGATGCTGGAGTTGTCGTCCAATGATATCCCATACGTGTTCAATTGGAGACAGATCTGGTGATCTCGCAGGCCAAGGTAACATGTCGACACTCTGTAGAGCACGTTGCGAGACAACAGCGGTATGAGGGCGAGCGTTATCCTGTTGAAAAACTCCCCCTTGAATGCTGTTCATGAATGGCAGCACTACAGGTTGAATTACCAGACTGACGTACAAATTTGCAGTCAGTGTGTTTGGTATAACCACAAGAGTGCTCCTGCTGTCATAGGAAATTGCTCCCCAGACCATGACTCCAGCCCTGTAGCGTGCATTCCACTGACTACAAGCCATCGCCGTTTGCGACTCCAGTGGTGTCAAGCCAGAGCTCATTGGAGGACGGAGTGGAGATCTGTTGTGTTTTCTGATGAAAGCAGGTTCTGCCTTGGTGCCAGTGATGGCCGAGTGTTGGTCAGAAGGAGGCCAGGGGAACGCCTGCAACCAAACTGTCTGCGGCCTAGACACACTGGACCTACACCTGGAGTCATGGTCTGGGGAGCAATTTCCTATGACAGCAGGAGCACTCTTGTGGTTATACCAAACACACTGACTGCAAATTTGTACGTCAGTCTGGTAATTCAACCTGTAGTGCTGCCATTCATGAACAGCATTCAAGGGGGAGTTTTTCAACAGGATAACGCTCGCCCTCATACCGCTGTTGTCTCGCAACGTGCTCTACAGAGTGTCGACATGTTACCTTGGCCTGCGAGATCACCAGATCTGTCTCCAATTGAACACGTATGGGATATCATTGGACGACAACTCCAGCATCATCCACAGCCAGCACTGACCGTCCCAGTATTGACAGCACAAGTACAACAAGCATGGAACTCCATACCACAAAGTGACATTCGAAACCTGTATGACACAATGCATTCACGTTTGCAGGCTTGCATTCAAAATTCTGGAGGTTACACCGGCTATTAATTTAACAGTATTTCACATTTGAAATGCATTTTCTTGAGCTTAAATTAACCTGTGATCTTGAAAATTTAATCAATTAAACATGTTAACTTGACAAATGCATTGTCCAAATTTCATTACTCTACAATAATTTTTTCTTGGTGTTGGGATTTTTTTTCCCGTCTGTGTATTATCACTGGCTATTAATAAGCGTGCAAAATTTGAAACAACTCGGACATCTGGAAGTGGATAAAAATTGAATTGAAAGATTCCATTGCATTCATACACACACACACACACACACACACACATATATATATATATTTATATATATATATATATACCGAAAGTAGTAGGACTGATTTAAAAAAAAAAATATTGAAGATATCTTTACAATTCCTTAATCCTCTTCGAAATAGCACCCTTAGGCAGCTACACACCAAAAATTACGCTGCTGCCATTGGCCATACGCCTTCTGCAAGTCAGTATCGGGGACGCCGCGCTGTTGAGAGCCCTCGTCGATGCTGCTTCAACGTCCTGGATTGAGTCAAACTGCTGTTCCTTCAGCTGCCAGAATGCGTACGGCCAATGGCAGAAGCGTAATTTTTGGTGTGTAGCTGCCTAAGGGCGCTATTTCGAAGAGGATTAAGGAATTGTAAAGATATCTTCAATAATTTTTTGTTTTTTAAAAAATCAGTCCTACTACTTTTGGTATAGACCTGTATATATATATATATATATATATATATATATATATACACATCATACATACCGGTCAAGCTAATAGAAAGCGTGTAAAAGTAACACACGCTATTCTAGTATTGCACCTGCAAACCTTCGCAAGTTCAGAAAAAAACACAAACAAGTTCAACAAAACATTAAAATCTTCGTAAGAGGAAGCCTGCTAATAAAGTGTGACTCATAAAGAAAAACAAGATAAATACCGCAAATAAAAACACAACCTTTATACTATATTTCAACCAACTATCGCTGAAGAGGAGACAATCGATAGTCTCCATTCTTCAGTTTTGATACTAACCGAGATCGTGATAATCAATAAATATGTCTTACAATTTCAGAATCATATGACGAAACTATACAAAATTTTTACAAGTATTTTTACGGGTTGTTTCTGGGATCGTTATTTTTAGAGTTTTTAATCAAGAATTGAATTTCATTCTAGATTCTACCATTATTAGTTATGATATTAATTCAAGAACTACAATTTGTATATTTAATATTTTACGTCAGTTGTGATAATTATATCCAAGAAGAAACATGAAAAGCAACAATCGCTTTATACTAACGAAACTGTCACAGGGAGACATTTATTGGTTACTCGGAAGGTTTACAGACTAAGGAGCATTTACAGTTAAAATGTATACAAAAATTATGAAAAATTCAATAAAGCAATGCCCCATCTTACATTCGGCCGGCAAATGAAAGAAATATCAAAGAGAAGATGACACATTGACCAGAAATAATACACTGAAAGTACTACCTAGGATTTCAAATTTTCCTTGAAGTGATCGCTGAAATTATTATTATTAACCAATTATAAACACAGAACCATCATTAATATACTGTATGACGTTACGTCGCACTGATTAAACAAGCGTGATATAAAGGGCGCCAGAGCGCATCAAGGTTTACATTCACAAAGTAAAGTGTTAGACAATGTCCGTCTTTCAACATCATTAATGCTCTCGGCTTTAATATGTTAGCTTAGTTAATGTTAGGAAGAATGGCTTCTAATCGAATAAGTATCCTTAGCGAGGCAGTTAAAGGTTATGAGCTCAATGGACCGAAAATTCGCACACTGTCTATAATCGTTACCATTTCATGATGAGATGACTTGTACCGGCGAAGGCGATTGTGTTGCATCAATTGAAGCTAGCAGTGGCTTGTAAATTCTTGTACAGAAACAGAAAGTAAGTACAATGCTGTCCGCTTACGTTGGATTACCAGTACACTAGATTGTCCTTCCTCCTCCCTACATTTTCACCAAGGCACTCCCTCTCAGCAGTACTCCGTTACGTGGGAAACAAAATTCACAGAATTTTAGGTCATATGACATTTTTAATGTCGTTCATTGGCTCGCATATAGAAACACCCCACCACCAGACAATATATTAAACCACTTCCAAATGTGGAAAATTTGTTTGGTAATGATTCATTCAAATTTTCATTTTAGGTCAATATCTATTACCATAAAGCGTTTCTGGACTGTTCAGTTTTGTCAATTTATTTCTCAATGTGATCTAAAGCACACAGTCTAGAATATTGCTAGTACGGATGACAATTACTATTGTGGTGCTACATGCGGTCAAGACAATTAGAGTGGCTCGCGAATAATTCATAAGAAATATCTGCGCAGTATTCCCACTGGCAGAGGTAGCTTGTTGCCTGCGAGGTCTGTTGGACAACAGAACTGAGAAGTCTCAGGGGGTTTAGCGGGGAACACCTACAGTGCTAAGCCTTTGAAAACCCAAGGAAGTATTGAATGAAAGACAAGAGCCACTAAATACAATTTATTGCCACTTCCTGATGGTACGTAAATTTTTAAGATGTTCGGAAAGTTACAGTGACGTATGGGAAACAGCAGCGATGAATGAAATGCTTGTAATTGCCGTGTGTGGAGAAGTGAAAATGGAATAACAAAAATCTATGTGGGAAAGTTTCCGACGCAGCATAAAATAGAATCTATGTCAGGAACGGCGTCACACAACAGAATGAATCTCGTCGCTCTTTCACCTCGGAGGTAGACTTTGCCTCCACCCTTGCAGTTTCGCGGATCATATTTAATAGAAAATTCCCCGCATTTTAGTTATAGACAGCACTTTGATTGGGTCTCAGTTTGGCCACCAGATGTCACGTGATATAATCGATACCTTATTCTCACCGCGTGTATTTCACAGCGGTCGGAAATATTCGGACGCCTTCGCGGGGTGAGAGGGTATTCGGGTGGCGGGGTTTTACATCAGGTACCTGCCTCTTCCTTACTGCCCACCCTAAGGTGACAGGAAGTGTTCTCCGGCGAAACCCTTTATCTCCGACATCCTGACGCCGTCGCTAATGTTTTTACCGGGTACTGCCTCTCTGGAATGTCACGATTCTCTCCAAGCCTACACAGCTCAATAATTGTTTAATATTCGTTGCAACAAGATACATTAAATGATCACCATTGGCATTACAGTCCTCACATGGAATCTTTCATTCTTTAGGACATTACTAAAAACTATCTGGGTAGTCGCCCAAGATTTATTATGAAAATTAATATAATATTAAGATTTACATAATCAAATGCGCCTTAGAATGTGGCGAAACGCGTCACATTATAAAATGTTTTATGAATACCTATGTTTCATAGGTTATGTTGTCACTTGGAGTGCTTCGGATAATAGAGCGTAAACATTTAATTTTAACGAATGTAACATTATTTTTTTTAACATCTCTTCCTCGCATTATAACCCTTATCTATGTTACACAATTTCATTTTAGCTGACATAGCATTTATACTTGCTTTTAAGCATGTAAGTGCAGATAAAATAAAATTCGAATATTTATTTCAAATTTACACTTCCCTTTAACAACATAAACACAAATAAAGTCAGTGCAGTTATTTGTTTGAAATATCCCGGTTGACCAAGCAGCACTTTGGTAGCAGCAAATGTAAGTAGCACTTCGGTCATTTTCGGGATTCTCCGAAGGTTGCCGAATCATTGAGATGAGTCCAGTCTCCAGATGCCATGAATTTTATTAAAATGGATGAACATATACATATCGTATTTCAAAATTATCAGTAAGTCAACACTTTCAAGCCACCGCTTCGAAAAGAATGTGTAAGAGTCCAAAACATTTACATCTTCTGAGCTTAAGAAAACACGGAATTTGACGTTTAATTAATTATTTGCGTACCCACGATTCGTTGTTCGAACACAAAAGATTTGGTTCGGCTAGTCACTTCCAGGAAGGGTTGTTTTAATTAACCATTATGTTTGACGTGCAAACATTACCTGTGTATGAAACATGTCCACTTTATCAGCGCTATAAGCAGAAGCTTTAACCACCCAACTGAATAATAATTTTCATAGGAAAACAAATCTTTATATGGCATTTGTTTAATTTTTTGAGGGTGAGGATGGATCGTCAGATTGGAGGTCGTTAGACGCTCTAGACCTAGAGGATTGGGGCACAAGGAATGGGAAGAAAATCGGCCATTTCCTTCGCGAGGAAACTATCCAGTCATTCGTCTGGATTTTCTTCGGTAAACCATGGAAAGCCGAAATTAATAAACAACTGTCCTGGATGGTGTTTGGACAGTTATTGATGGTCATAAAATTTGGCTAATAAAACTGATTTTAAAATTTGTTGTTTGTAGGGTATAGATATTTTAAAGTGTCTGTTTTCCGGTAAGACTAATCAAAAGAGAAATTAGTAATAATATATTGTACATTGCCTTTGGTTGGATTCTTATCTAATTCTAATTAGTTATTTACTAATTATGATTATTAGGTAATGATAGGAGTTAATTAATAGCGGGATTCAGGATAAAATAACTGAATCAGAAATTATTGCAAGTTTAAAACAACATAAATTGTGTTTACAAATCAAAACCAAAAACTGACACTGAGATGTTTAACCTCAGGTTGCTTATAGGTGAAACAAGAACAATAGATCAGTTTTGTTGGAACATTGTGGTTAATAATATTTCGTTTGACACTAATCATGTTGATAAGTTAGTTACAAAATTGTTTGATCTACCTAGGACAGAAAACTGGAATATTATTGTATTTTCACAAATTTATCTAATTTATTTTTTTCGCAGTTTAAAAATTATTCATAAAAAAACAATAGCAAGGAAAATTATATTCTTAGTATTCATGATGCAGCATATGCACAAAAGCACTAAACAACAATACATGAAAATGGTCCAATAATTCAAATAAAACTTGAAGTCATGCTGAACAACATTAAAATTTTATATTATATGTTTTTGTGTCTGCCAGATGATGATACATCCCTAATATGATAAACATTATGTAGTTGTTATCATCTCAATAAATAAATAAAATATTACATTCAGTTTTTGGCACCGCTCTGCTAGATCAATATTTCACGTAGAATGTTGTACATTGATTAATAGATTGAAACACAATGCAATAAGAATAGTATTATGCTGTAGTTTACCAGTATTAGATGATTGTAGGCAGTAACGTAAAGATTATAATAACTAACCACAGGACAGTAGACTCGCGTTCAAAAGTATGGTGGCACCACTATAAAAAGTTTTGTCAGTCATCAATACATAACTACTGTAACCACAACTGGCATAGTCTTCCTCCGATTGACACAAGCCAGCTCCTAACAGATGCGAAATTTCTGCGCAAAGTCTCGGCTGTAAATCCATCTCGCCGCAAGTCTGTTTCAGCAGCATGTGAAGAAGCGGCCAAGCGCAGCCAAAACCACGTCTCCTCCCTATTGCTTCGCCGTCATTCGCAGAAACAGAAAAAAAAACCATTAAAATGACGATATATTTTCTGTGCAATTTTTACTAGAGCACATTTCCCTACGCCTCTCATAGTTTCCGCAAGTTCATTCTATTGGTTTCAACAAAGCGTTGCTCGGTTGACTTCCTAAGAAATTGCTTGAACTGTCGGCATTAGCAAATACTCTTCTCACTTCATAAGAATGTCTCTTCACATAAAACTCTCTTAAGAGAAACGTTGCCTTTCGATCTCTAAACGTTATTCCGTTGCACGCTCACTTCAAATTCTTTTGTTGCTCTTTCACCCCAAAACTAATTGCTGTGTGCTTCGGTCAGGTCCAGTTCTCTATTCCATCGAAGAGCGATACTTTCTTTGCCAGGGCCAATTGCCCAGGACATCCGATCGGCTGTGGAAGAAAACAGCTTTCACTTGCAAACCCCGGGACTAGCCACCATAGATGAATAGTAATTCCTGCACCTTCCGGACACAGCTAAATCTTCCTGTATTCACACATTAATGTGCTAGTAACGTCCTTCAAAACAACGATGACAATGCCTGTAGCTACGAGGAAACAAATTTTACATTACCACATGGAAACAAGTAGCATATAAAATTTGTTACTACTTCAGGTAGATGAAGTTCACTTGGATTTGAAGTAAATAATCTTGTTGTCGGCTATTAAGCCCTATTGTGTTTCAGAATTTAACTGAGAAATATCTCTCGTTGCAGCGTTGCGCAGAACTCACAAAAAAAAAAAAAAAATCAAAACCAATTTACATTTCTAAAACATTAATTCATCAGCATTTTTATACTTTCCACTGGAAGTAAACGTAACGGGAGAAAGCAAATTTAAATAAATAAATCTTAATGAACTGCAAACAAAATAATTTCTTACAACGTCCGCTAAAAGTTGTTAAAACAACACAATGCTTGAGAGTTTCTTCGAAAACAATTTCCGGGTCTGCGAAAGAAAGCGATATTATTCTTTAATTAAATTTCCCAGATGCGGAGTAAAACTCTGAGAAGACTTTTAATACGTCTACGAACTTATTGTCACAGAAAATAACATTTAATGATTTTCTTTAACTAAGTATTGTCACTGTACCAATGAGGCCTACTTACGAACGCGACTGTGTAAATGAAACATTATTAATATCGATAGATAGGTTAATCATAATTTCCTTGTATATTTCAAAGACCATAACAGTATAGTAACTAAATGGTCTCAGTATCTTTGCAAATACTGTATGTACAAGGTACCCCAAACCTTAAACAGTTATATTTTTGGAACAATCGAAACACTTTCCAATTCCATTGAGATCGCATACATTTTTATACATCTGGTATGGGATTAAATAAGGTTGTATAAGTAGTCTACAGTTAAAGTTTTTCCACTGTCTAAATAAGTAAATAACAAATATCAACGCAGGATATTATCAAATGTGTGGAAGCTTAAAATCTCGAGGATTTCACAACTGGCAGCAGTTTTTGTTTGTTGGCTGCTTGTCAAGATATCATCGCAATATGTCTATTTCTGAAATATGAGATGATAAGTTTTAAGCGTCGAGTATTTACCCAAGCGGCGAAATTACGAGTGATTAATTCAAATGTTATCATCGCCAAAGTCAACTAATTTAAAACTATTGTGGAATCAACTTCTTTTTCAGTAATATCGTCAGCAAAGATTTTAGGTTTATATAATTTATTCCCTCACTGTATCGACAAACGTTTTTGTAGCGCTCGGGGGCTAAAACTCAACCATTTCGTTTATCAGAATTATTATATTTATTCTAATTTTATGAGAAAGAATATTTTCAAATCGAAAATTAACATGTAACATCAATATATGAAGTTCCAATGAATGAAACCAGAATTACCCGCCTGCAGAACATAGATATAAGGAGTATAGCTCTCAGAACGTCATGGACTACAAACGTGCTGTGATTGTGGATTGCGATCGCACGTTGCGCTGACTAATGTGATAATACCTTGTGCAACAGTTTTCTGCTATATCTAACACATTTGCGACTAGAACTAAAATGCGAACTGTTAAAGTACTAGGAACTCAGTGCTTTTATATAGATTTGCAGATTTGTACGGTCGACTGGATGTTTATACTTCCACTAAACCACATAACAGAATTCCCCGTATTTACCAATGACAGACAACTTCTCAAATAGCCACAGCGTCATTAAACCTTTTACTGCTCTTTTGCGTTATGTAAACACATTTAATCAAAACATACACAAACTTTACATCGGATTTTTCTACAAACATTGAAAGCACGTTACAATAACAAATGACGCTGCTTTCCATCTTATCACGATTCCGTTCAAGCTTTGCCCGTGGCGATAATCCGGAACTCATATAGGAATCGTAGAATGTTCGAGAGAACATTAAAAGCGTCGACTGAAGCTTCTGGAACGCTGATAATTGCCCCCACGATAAAAATTGTATAAAAACAATTATAACACAAACAAATTTCCTGTAATCTTGAGAAGTATTTTAAAATGAAAAGAAAAATTATTTTAAAACATATATCAATCAAACACTTTTCAGTAGAAAGAATAACACTAATAACTTTCCGACCTCCACAATATTCCTCATTACCTCATTTTAAATAAAATTCTAGGCACTGGCAGCTTGTAATATATTGTAATTACAGCAATAATTTAGTCCTTATACAGCCATCAAAACAGCAAACATCCATAGATAAACTAAAGAAATTTATAATGAACCAATGCGTATCTCTCTTAGACATAAATCTAATTAATAGATAGCACTGAAAATATCGAGAAACTGGCGTTAACACTATTCAGAACGAAGAGCGTTTCAGAACTATATCTGTGTGTTTGCGGGTATGAATGACGACTAAGTAGTCACCCATTATTGTAATTAAAACTGTATTTGAACCAGTGCGGTAAGCTTGTTCCACCGCGGATCTTTATAGCAGCAGATTAAACTGTACACCGCTGCCATATTACTTCGGTTGGTTCCCAGTCCAACTTAAAAAGTAATAAATCAAGTAAATAAGAGACTATAGACCGAAACTTTCATTCCACGAGATCTACAGAAAAATCGTAATTTGTTTACGAACATTAAATGATAGATTTTAAACAACAGCTCGTGGTTATATTTCTCGTCAGTAATACATACACGACGGCCAGCCAACCGAAACTGTGCCGCGCGAATAAAGAACAGAAATAACGTCACGAGACAATCAGTGCGAATTGGATTTACAAACAACGGCTGCTCGTTAGTGGCAGAGCGTGCTGATCCGATTATCTGGAGATGCGCCTCACAGCTATTTAATAATTTCCTATCACATTAAATTTCCACGTTTGTTCAACTCGAAACGGCACTCGAAAAAAAAAAATGGTGCCAGTATGCCTCGACTAAAAGAACTGAAACGCGTTTTGTGTGTGCGCGCGTAATGTTTAACCTCTTAGCTGAGCTAAACACGTAAATCAAAATGACATGCCGGAATCGGAAAATTAATCACAGATATTAAATTGCATAGTTATAAACAGCGTAACTGATGTCTTCGTTCAAAACATTACCGTCGCTTCTGGCTTACATCCTTATTACTCTGTAACAATGAATGCTTTCAAAATCGAGCACGAATGGAATAGGTGAGAACATTCCACTTGGTGTGTTCCTACAGGTCATTTATACATTAAAATGTGCTACTTCCACCTCAAATAAAAGTCAAAAGCACAACTGTCACTTTACTGTATTTCTAATAAAGCAACCAATTCAGTTACAGGACACCAATAAAAAAGGAAGAAAGTAGAGCTATTCACAGAAAACTGAGGGAACCAGTACAGTCAAATCAAGAAGCAGCTAAGATATGAAGATGTTTCAACATAAACTAACATAAATAACTCATGATAGGTTTATTCAGATATATTTCTTTCTCTGACAGCCGCGAGATTATCTGTTTTCTACGACATACTGTGATGCTGTTAATGTTGGCTTAGTTTTCGTAAACCAAATTTGGAAACCACCTTTTCACGCAGTAACTTCTTTAAAATTAATTACCAAGTTAACAGGCAGTACATCTACTAGAATTAAATAACTTTGAAGGATAAACTTTCATAACGGACAGCTTGAACCTGAAAACAATAAACGGAAGTTTGAACTTGAGTTTCCACTTTATTATATGACCCACAAGACTATTACTTTGGACTAAATAGATATTAATATCTCATGCCAAAATACGTGACAAGTTATTTCTGATGGATTATTTTCAGACGAAAACGAGTACTTTGGCCAAACACATTGCAGCATTTCTTAGAACCATTTAGAACATTAACAATGTTTACGATCGATGCATATCAATCCAAAATTATAAATAACATTAATAACAGTACAACAGTTACAAATAAAAACAGAAACTGCACAAACGTGATCCAAAACAATAATATAAAGCTAACAGTCTGTAATAATTCTGTCTATAGTACTGCCAGAAACACCCATAATACACTGATGCTGCTACTGAAGAACCAATTTTAATACTTATTTAATTTGAAACAATAAATAAAAGGCTTCTATATCATTACTTACTCCTGACCATATTGGACAGCAAATTCAGGAATGTAAAATGAGTTTCCGCAAGTGTTCGTCAGTTAAATCTCATTTTCTTTACTAAAAAACTGTTTCCAGATGTCCTATCGTTCAGTTATCATTAGGCGATAAATCAACAGAATACTCTTCCCAAAAATGGAGAATTTAAATTAAATAATATAATACCACTTAAATTTACAAAATACTAATTCGCATTTTCTGGAACATCTTCTGTTCCATTAAAGTGGCAAAGTCTTTGGCTACCATCAGTGTCTCGACTAGATTGATGCAATACACTATATGGCTACTATCAGTGTCTCGACTAGATTGATGCAATACACTATCCCTTCCTAATTTGAAAGGATTACATGTTCTCTGGATACACTTTGCGTGTTTAATGCAGTGGCTTCCCATTGCCTTCTGCATCCCCGTGCCGTTAATCATTTCTGATTCATCCACCTTTAGGGTCCGTTTTCAACCCCAAGGGCAAGAGGGTACCCTGAACCGCTCCTGGCTCTGCCGCCCTCCTTTCAGAAGGCTGTTGGCAAACAATGAGTGACTCCTTACACCGAGAATCATTCAGTCTGTGCAAACGGGATGCACCACCTGATGGAGAGGTTCCATTTTGTTGTAAGAGGCTACTTTTTGTGCTTTCATCAGTCTCTACTGGTTTGATGCAATCTTCCATCCGTTCTTATCTTGCGCCAACCTCTTCATTTCAACATACCCCTTACAAATCACGTCCTCAATTATCTGGTTCCTATATTCTAATCTCTGTCTTCTTCTACAGTTCTTATCTGCAACTGTTCCCTCCACTAACAAAGTAACCAATCCTGCATGTCTCGAAATATGACGTACCATCCTGTCTCTTTTTTCTGTGAGACTCTTTCATAAACTTCTTTCCTCAGCCATCGTTTACAAAACTCGTTCATTTCGTACTTTATCTGTCCAATTAATTTTCAGCATCCTTAAATAGCACCACATTTCAAATGCTTCAATTTTTCTTCTTTCTAGTATTCCTAAAGTCCAAAGAGCTGTGTTCCACACAAAGAGTCTTAAAAGAGTTTTTTCTAAATCCTAGATAAATATTTGAAACATATTTATCTTTTTCGTGAAGTCTCTTTTTGCTAGTGCTATTCTACTCTACTTTTAACGTCTTTCCTGCTTTTGACATTAACTGTAATTTTACTTTGCTACTTGGAATTCAGGTACTTCTCCTATTGCATCCGATCATATTTTGATATTCAATCTTCTATTATTGCTATCATTTCTGCATTTCATCACTTTTCTCTTACTTTGGTTTATATTTAGTGCAAAATCATTCTTCAGTATTTTTTTCATGGCATTCAGTAACTTCTCAATATCGTTTGCACGTTCTGCTAACAAGACAACGTCCTCAGCAAATCGTAGCATACTGATATTTTCTCCTTCAACACTTATGCCGCATTCAAATTTTTCTTTCACTTCCTCTACATACAACTTGAATATTAATGGAAATAGGCTACACCCGAACCCTTACACCTGCAGTTCTTGGTAGGAGTCATTAAATCGTTCCACTAATTTAGCAATCTGAGATACCATGTTTTTCGTAATTTGCAGAAAGCAGTAAACGTAATACCCGTGTTTCTCGTACTGAAAGAAGAAAACGAGTTTCATTCAATACGTAATAGAAGTTGATCTGAGATTAAATGTATCAATTTCACATAAATTAAAATGATAACATGAGGAGTAACAGCATTAATACAGGAAACGATTTTCCAGTTGATGACGAGAAGAATTAAAAATCGTTTTCTCCTTAACGTAATTGAGTTCTTGTGTACCACGTTAAAATGTAATTTGAAAATTCCTGATGTATAACGTCACTTACGATGAAAAGGTGTCATTTATTTTATTAAACTTTGCTGGTAACACCTAAGAGCTTCATTTCTACTGTGTCAAATTTTTACCCAACGAGTATCGGTGTTCTAAGCATAATTTCCATCGGATGTATCGCGGCTGGCTTCATTGAGTAATGAATTTCGAACGACTGTTAAGTGCTTGATGGTGCTGCCCACGGCAGGAAATGGACCGCGCGCGCTGTATCCTCCCGCCCATACATCGTACAGCGCCAATATGAGCCCCTACAACACCGCCTGCCAGCAGCCATTGTGCGTATTGAATGCCGCGGCGGGGTCAATAGTGCATTATACTGTACACCGCCCTGTATCCAAGTGGTTATGACGTAAGAAGAAAATATTACCAGTTCTTATGAGGAGCAGTAGAAACGCACAGCACCTTTCATATTTCACACCAGAAACACTAATTGCGTTTACAGCAATTGAACTGTTGAAATATACGTTTTGCGTCATCGTTTAGGGTAAAAAAGTGAAGTATTATATATAATTCCATTAAGGATACTCTTGCGAAGGAAAATCAAACAGGTTTTAGGAAAGGTAAACAACAAAGAATAGAGGAAAAATCCATCACTCACCGGAGTTGAAGGCAGGAGAACTGCGACGAACACACGAAACACAATTGTGCACTATTTCGGTCCAATACCCCATCCAAGTAGAGAGGTACGAGTCGTTTGGCACGAGCGGTGGGTGTATAACACGGCCGACTGTACGTCTGGGTATGCCTTGGAGAACAGGGTAGGATAAGTGGAACAATAACTATAGAAAAAACAATGTCGCTGGTTGAGGTGGAACACATGAACTGACGCAAATTTATATCGTTAAATAATAATAACGATATATAAATAAAGAAACAATAATGGGAAAAACACTCAAAGAATAAATAAATAAACAATTAGTGACTGTTTGTTGATAGCATCTTATCGCAAGTGGAGACCAGGATGATTTCTGGTGTGCGAGACATATTTGTAGCCCAGCTACCTCCTACGGAGTTCAAAAGCGATATTAGTTTCCGGAATAACTTTGACAACTCATACTGTAAAATATGTACTTGTCGAGATTGTTAGGCTTCTAGGAAGGGCTATTGGATGGGCTAGGTTGGAGATACGTATATCATTTTGTTCTAAGGGCATTCATTGTGAAGTAAGGCTAATTTGTGGCGACTCCTATTGCAGTGGAGGCAGGTAAGTTTATGTATTAGGTGCGTAGTGGCACAAGTGCCATGCCTAATTATAAGAAAGTTTTTTGCTGGATTGGAATAGGTCATCTTGATTGTATGCAAGCTGCAAGTTTAGCAGCGACGTCTGTTGCTTTGAAACAATCCCTGTAACGATTTAGGGGAGTCCGAAGTGGAGTATTTATGAATCAAGGTATTCTCCAGGTTGGGTCGTTGGCTGAAACATGTGCAGGAGGCAGTGGGTAAGATTTTGTGAAGAATACAGCATCTGCCGCGGATGGTAGATAATGTATGAAGTGGAAAGGAAGACAACTGTTGAAGTGTAAATATTTCTGTAATTTAGTGTGCTTGATGTTGACATAGGTTTGAAAGCTCCATGCCATAGGACAATGTTCACATGGAGGAACGTAGAATGTGTGTACAACTAGGTCATATGAGAATGATGGAATGGCTACTGTTGAAGAAATTCAAAAATCTAATGATTGAATATTTTTTCCTTGGAATTAGATATCCAGATTGATAGAACAACCTTAAAAACATCGTGCTGCGAGAAAGTATAAGAAGAGAAGCGAAGATACGATGAAAGCATGTTGATCTGCGAAGCTCGGCGAAGTAGGGGTTCGCGAGTTGGCTTTTTATTTCAAGGACTGACGCTTCAAACCAGGGTGTGGATGGCTTCGTCTTTATTTAATAACTGAACTGCTTGCTAAAACAACCAAAGAATAATTGAGAATTAGGTGATATGAAGTAAATTAGACTTACAGATAACCTCATTATTTGTTTTCAAGAGAGCAGCTGCTTTCCTTCAACAATGAATTCAAAGACGATAATAAGTTTTGAAAACCGTTGCAGATTTTGTTGTTTTATTGTTTTCTCCATACACAGAAAAGAAAGGCAGTATGAATAATATTACGAAACGTTTATCTGGAAATTTCATCGATGTTCACCTTTACAAAACTTGTTTTGAAAACCGTTGCAGATTTTGTTGTTTTATTGTTTTCTCCATACACAGAAAAGAAAGGCAGTATGAATAATATTACGAAACGTTTATCTGGAAATTTCATCGATGTTCACCTTTACAAAACTTACGATGCCTTTTAGACAATTTTTTATATTTTTCTATCAATAAAAATCCAGGTCCTAAGTTCTGCTGTTTTGGCCTTGTTCTTTGTTGTATTTCTTTCGGTATTTGTACCATATGGTGGTACTATTTTTCTGAATAAAATAGATTTTCTTTTACCGAGCGTAGTGGTTGAGCGGTAACGCTCTAGCCTCGAATTCTGGAGGACACGGTTTCGAATCCACGTCTGGGCACTCAGATTTGGGGTTGCCATGGTTTCCCCAAATACCTCCAGGTGTATGCTGGGATGTTACCTTCAAAAGGTGACGGCTAAATTCCTTCCCGTCTCCTTGCGTCCCATCCCTTGCCGCCTCTAATGACTTCTACGTCGAGGCGTAAAACCATGATAAACCAAAAGATATTTCATAGTATTGATATTTTCACGCCTAAATTTGGCATTTTCAGCAATGCATTGTACATTCAGGAATATTCCCCTCGTTTTATGGGGATTTCATCTTATTACTGTTATTTACGTTCGTTATTTTCTACGTAATTTTTTTCTCATTTTAAAGGTTTACAAGTGTACGATTTAGTTCACCTTCGTACTTCATATTACAAGTACCAGTATTACGCAGTACTAAAAGGCTCACAATGGAACGAAACGAACTGGTGATTTCAGTTTTTCTAATATCAGAATGAATTTACACCAGTATTTTCTGGTCTGGTACGTTACGTTGACTCATCAAAGCCAGTGATTAATCCAGAACTTTATTGCCACCAAGTCCTCTTAGGAAGAAGTGAAGTACATTTTAGGATATGGCTGTAAAGTATAAAAATTACTGTTACATGTGCATACTTCATAATTTCCCAACTACATAGTGCAGACCGAATAGTATTATCTATGTTTCCCACCCACCGTTCTGCTGACCGTATTTTATGAACTGAATGACACATGTCTTGAATTTATCATTCAAATTTAAAATTACTGTTATTAAGTCTTAAGACACACGACAACATCTGATCGTGCGCTCCATAATTACCGCTGAAGGAGCAGTGTGTGTTAAAATTAATCAAAATTAGAAGAAGTGATATACCTCAGTAATTATCAGCTATTGTACTTCAGCTAAATATTACACTTTATGATTTTCTTTTGTAAGATGTTTGTGAGTTGGTAGGCCACATTCTGTTCAGCTGTCAACTAATGCTGGTCGAATTTCTAAGAAACTTTACACTGATGTTATTATGTCCCAGAATTGCTTAGCCTTTGGTGATATTATTTTAGTTCCATGGTAGTTTAGCTTTTTATTTATTTATTGAAACCTTAATGGATAAATCAACAGATATTTGACAAATGCATATGGAACATGCCAATTACATGTGCCAGGTTTAACAACAGTGACCTTTAGTGCTGTCCGTAATGGAAAACTATAATATACTCATTAACTGAGGTAATTATGGTTCTATTGTCTTAAAATACCACATTTTCATACGTCAACCACGTTCCCCACCAGATTTAAATTTAAAAATATTATTTTAATTGTTTTTATGCAGTTACTGAGTTCTTTATTAAAACTATTTCATCAAATTCCAAATGCCCATGACTGAGAAAATTAAATTAACATTCATGGCAATAGGACAACCAACAATTTTAGTTCAATTAGTTACGGAAAATGATCAATTTCCCACGACGTTATTTATCAAAGATATATGTTGAAACAATATTGCTTCGTTGGTAGCAAGCACCGAAAATTGTAGGATAACTTGAGTACATAGTAACAATAAAATATAAAGATAAGTTATGGGGCATGTTTCCCCTAATTTAACTCACTTTCAGGAAATATATTTTTCAAAAATAAATAAAACAGTAATTAAAAATTAACTAATTGTGTAAAGATATTGATAGAAAATGTTCTGAGCTCTAAATTCCTATGCTGTAAGGTGTTTTTATTTTATCTTTCATCATAGCGCATGAAAGTCATTGCTGCCGAAGGTAAAATCTTCAAAGAGGTGGGAACAAAGCTGACAACAGCGCCGCAAGACCTAGGCGACTACTATAACAACCTGAAGCCCAGTCCTGCAAATCTCAGGTCTGCGCGTTCCATTTGCGAATCAGAGAGGCTAAGAGGGAACTCAAAATAACCTGGAGATGGCAATGCCTATCCAATTGTCATACTCCAAAATATCTGGGAGTCTACATCAACAATACCCTCAACTTTTTAAAGATCGTTGTGAGGACACAAAGGTGAAAGAGAGTGCTCGGAATCACATCATCCGTAAACAAACAAATAGCAAATAGGAAGCACAGCCAACAGCTGCTATGTCAGTATGCTTGGAATACACTGCACAAGTTTGCGAAAACTCTTCCATGCTAAGAAGGTAAATGTATCGAAAAACGAGACAGGTCACATAATAACAAACTATTTATGCCCTTCTCCCAAAACCAAATCTACGAGCTATCGGGCATAGGCCCCCCAAGACATCAAAGGAGGAGAGCTGCAGAAATTGAAAGACGAAAACAAGAGGCAGACCCAGTCGTCCAATGTTTGGATGCGAATTCCAACGCTTGAGGCTTAAACCAAGAAGAATATTCTTGAAAACAACGACACCGATTACATTACCACCTAAAAACACTGAGCAGAACTTTGTCAAAACCTGGCCCCAGGAATAATTTGTGAAAATCAAATGGAGAAACCTGCAGCGTGCTTTAAGCTTCTGTACACGACCTGGAAAGCCCTAAATAGACTCAGAACAGGTGTTTCTCGTAGTAAATAAAATCTGGAAAAAAACGGGATTACATCCGAGAAGACGAACTCTGTGAATTTAGGGAAGTGTAGGACCCACAACACATGCTGATCTGCAAGGCCATACAGGCTGCTGTTGACTGGGGCTCTTGCGGGATGTAACTAACTGCCAATCCTGGCTATGCGATAGAGTTGTTCAATTTGTTTGCGTAATTGCGTTGTAATATTGTTTTATTGTGTGTTATGTTTATTTTCTTAAATTGTATTAAGGTGGTGTCTTGGACAAGAATAAATAAATAAATGAATCAGAGCGCAATAAGCTTTCACAAAATGAATTAAGGTGTTTAAGGAAAAGTATTTGGCCCAACTAGGGGAACCAGTACACGACTAAATTCAGCAGTGGAAGACGCTAGCTGTCACTATATAACATCTGCAATTACAGTTTCTACACGTCAGAGCAGCGCCACGTTCTTACGTGAAAAAGCTTCAGACTTTTTATGTTTCAGAACTGCACTGCAATCTGTTCAGCACACTCTACTAAATACAACTCCTCATCGAAAAAGTAGCAGCGCAGTTCTGTTCCAGATGAAGGCCGACGCATACCGGCCGAAACGCGAGGTTTCAAATTAGGGCACGGCACCACTCGGAGAACATAGAATCCTCGCATTGACTCCGGCCGTGGAAGCTTTCTACTGTAATAATGTGATCAAGCGCGAGGCAGATGTCTGCCTCTTAAGTTGAGGTCTTTCTCTAAGGACTGCTGCTTTATTGGAAAGGCTGGTCGGCGGTTGGTTGGATACTTGTGTCTGCCCCAGTTTATGGCCTCCCAGTTCATCCCCAAGAGGAAGCAGCATTCGGTAGCAGCGTTGAGAGAGCCTCAAGGAACTGTTTATCAGAAATCCAACCTAACTCTCTATAACCAGAAGTCATTCTATGTCAAAATTATAGTTAGTCGATCCACAAAGTAATAACTTTGCTGCCTATTATTTATCCGTGTACAGCGTGCGATTCACTAAGGAATTTCTTAAAATATGGTAATAACAGTACTGACGAATTGAGAATATCAGTCTCCTGTCTTTGGCTATCTTAATAACTTTTTTGTCTTTAACATTAATTAAAAAACAATTATTGTTAGAAAATAATTACCAGTTCAAACTAGAGGTCCCTATGATTTCATTCACAAAGTTAACTGTATTTTTAATATATTTGCCAACTGAGCTGCATGGAAAAATTGCTACATACTGGTGTCGATAGAAACTATCACGCACGTGTAATACAGCTGCGACTTTCTGGTAGGGTACCAGATAGTTAATCCTCAAGCAGAACATTGTCCTACTGTTTATAAATTTGGTATTTTCTCTAGATAAGTAAAAACTACGAAGTGAAACATAAGATGAAAAGGATAAAAGTTCTCTAAACATTAAAAATCGTATGAATACTGAAAATAAATAAAAGTTTTTAGCTATTTGGAAGAAAACCTACATCATAAAAAAGAAAATATCAAAACCATGTCAGATGTAACAGACATTCCTTCTTTCTACAAGAGAGATGTCCTTTGGAATTGAAATCCTATATAAAACTCAAAAGAATTTCGTGAAACATTTATATCAATTCAAAGATTTAGACATAGACGTAAAAAGGTAATAACAAAACTATTTGAACCATATAATTATGCTGATAAATAATTCTATTGGTAAAATACGAAAAAAAGGGTGGATATAATAAGTAAATAAAGATATTTGTGGGTAAATTATAATAAATAGAAGGAAGATTTTGTAATATTACTTTCTAGGAACTGGGCGATTTGTTAATACATGGAATTGTACCGAAGAAGAATGAAAATCTAGGAGACAATACAGGTTACTGAACATGCAACCTTCAACATGCTAGTATGGCTGCAGAAATTCGGACAGACCACGAAGATTTAAATGTTATAAAAACAAACTGTTCATATCCAAAGGATTGAGATGGAATATCGATTACAGTAGATATAAAGAAAGGAACTTCCTTTATAATAGATCTCGTGTAACTAGACGTATGATTTCCTTACCTGTCTCAATTGTCATAAATGCTGTTTTCAACGCAACATTTACCGCATCAATTTAATTAATTGCTGTGTTGTTTAAAGCTTAGTGTAGGGGTAAAGTTACACTGCATTCAGTAGAGTTTGGATTCCTCTGTTGCCTTCCTTGTAGTGTTGGGAAGTGTCTTAAAAACACAAGACTGTTTTTATTCCGTCACGATGTTAATATCAGCGTTAATAACTCACACACGAGTCTGATGCATCTAGCGAAGATCAATCAGCGTTATTACCTGCAACTTCCAGTTATCGCTCTGCAGTTATCAGGCACTATGACAAGTATATAAAACGAATGGAAGATCGTTTTTATATAGATAGTATAAAAATATTTATGGAAGATTTTTAAGTCCATTGGTTCCCTATAAACATATCTATTATTTCTTAGGTAAATTTTTTAACATGTTTTTAAAAGCAGTAATTGCAAGTATTCCAAATTCGTGTGGGATTGTTGGCCTGCAGCATTCTTAATGGATTCTTAGGGTCAGTATGTTTCAAAAAAGTTTTGTTGCGACATTCCACAACTGTCGAGTATGTACATCAACCAAGTGGCATACGGGGAAAGGTTTTAAACTGAAAAACACTGGTAAGGTTTTTATATCAAATCCGAACTACGGGAGTGTGTAGATGCTTCCCAGAGACAAAGAAAAGTTTTTGCAGAGGGTGAAGGCAGATTAAGAGTCCGTAGAAACTATATTCGACTGGTGACCTCTCCATAACCAGTCACAGCGTGTTAAGAACTAAGTCACCTAACAAAAGGTGTGTATAAAGTAACTAAAATTTCACCAGATCTGAAAGGAGTTGCTAAGTTTCTCTAGGGGGAAAAACAAGAAAAAAATATATGTGTGTGTGTGTTTGGGGGGGGGCGGAGAGTGGAGACAAAGAAAAGGTAGTGGGGGAGCATGAGAAATAAGTACGGTAAGAGAGAAAGGGGGAGGGGGATAGAAATGAATGCTAGAAATGATAAATCATTAATTCAGATTAGTATCCTTCCTTGTCAGTAATTTATTTTCCATAATAGCACTTGAATATCTAATATAGTCATCTCCTTCTTTCTGGATGCCTCTACCTGCAGAAACTAAAAAATCACCTGGTCCGTCTTATCCTAAAACTCTAAATGCTCTGCTGTATAGATTTTCCCGTAAACCCTGTATAGTTCCGTTATCTTAATTCAACTGAATTGCTTCATATTTGTGTGTAAATTATTTTCGCAATCCGCTTTGGTTTTTAGTATCCTTACGTACGTTAAGGCTATTATACTCTTGCTGAGAAATTCCATAATACTTCCAGCTTCGAATTGCAGTAGAATTCTGGAGCATGTCATATGCTCTAACATTATGAAGCTTCTAGATGAAAACGAGTTACTTACAGCAAACCAACATGGATTTCGTAAGAACAGATCATGTGAAACGCTACTGGCTCTATTTTCGCATGACGTAATGAAAGTTATTGATGCAGATTACAAGTTGATGCTATTTTCTTGGATTTTCAGAAAGCTTTTGAACTCTGTACCACACAACACTTTTTTTTTTTAATATGTGGCCTTCGGTCATTACGACCATTTAGCCAGCTCCAATTTGTTTATGTATCAACTGTTGTATCAGACTTCAATTATGATACTGTGAACACTACAGTGAGGACAGCACAAGACGAACACAACACTTAATTAAAACCACCCATGCCGTAGGCCGGACTCGAACCGGTGGCCCTTGCACACAACCGACTTTAGCGAAGATCGAGCGTACGGTATATCTGATCAGATTTGCGAATGGATACGCGATTTTCTAACTGGTCGGTCACAGTATGTCGTTGTAGACGGGGAAGCCTCTTCTAAACTAGATGTTACTTCGGACGTAATAGGACCACTTCTTTTCTTAATTTTTATAAACGATCTCGGTGACAACGTTAATTGCAGGATGCGATTTTTTGCTGATGATGCACTTATTTATAGGGAAGTGAGGTGCTCCGACGATTGCTTAGAAATTCAGCGCGATCTGGATGTTATTTCGGAATGGTGCCGTGAATGGCAGCTTACACTTAACTGTAAAAAGTGCAAGGCAATGCACATAAGTAATAAAAACCCCTTCTGCTCAGTACAAAGTTAACAATTCAGTTGTTGACACTGTGATTCCCTGAAGTATCTAGGCGTAACAGTACAAAGCAACATGAAATGGGACTTGCACATAACTTTCTAGGAACTAATTCTACGATTCATAGGACGTATTTTGAGAAGTTGTAATGCTCATACAAAGGAAATAGCGTACAAAACACTAGTGCGTCCGCATTTGGAATACTGTTGTGGAATTTGGGATCCGTATCGCAAGGGATTGATTGACACATTAGAGAAAGTACAGAGAGAGCCGCTCGATTCGTGACTGCTAGTTACAGTCCTTACGTAAGTGTCACAGAGCTGATTCGTGGGTTGGGCTGGGATTGTTTGGCGGACAGACGACGTCGTTTTCGTTTGAATTTGTGGAGAATATGCGAAAATCTTTAAGTTACGAGTGCAACGAAATACTTCTTCCGCCAACCTATTTAGGTCGCAATGACAGGAGGGATAAGATTAGAGAAATAAGATGCCGTACTGATTCATTTATGTATTCCTTCTTTCCTCGATCTGTTCGGGATTGGAATGCAGAATTAGGATTGGTGCTTAGCACCCTGCCACCCACAGTATTTGTGATTTGCAGAGTATAGATGTAGATGTAGATTAATGGGATCAATGCCTATGGAAATTTAAAGTCTTTGGATAACTAACTAGCTGGAACTAACTTGAATGTTGCACAGTGTATCCAAGGGACGAATAAGCGTTTGGAAACATGACACCAACAAATTTTATTATTTAATAATGCGGTCCCTAACAAGAATCGCCGTTATTGTACTCGTATACTCTGTTACGACACACTAGATTCAATACAGTATACATCACGTTTGTCGAGCTTTTTGGGGGAGTGGTTATCGGTCGTTCATTGAACTAGGAAAGTACTAAATCCTCAGCCGAGCTTACAAATTTTGATTTTACACGGTTTACCAAAATCACTCCCGGTGAATACTGAGCAATTTCTTCCCCATTCCTTATCATCAATCTTTTGCTTACCAGGAAGAGCCTTAAAACTCTAAAAAAAATTATGTGATTCCATAGCATTCAAGTTTTTTTTAACTTTTTAGCCTTCCAAATGGGAGAGACAGAATTGATTTTTTTAATCGGATCATTAACAATTAGATCTTTGCTGTAGATAGCAAAAAAGGAAAATAAATGTTTCACAGCCTGAGGTTCGGTCCATGTAATTAAGGAAACCATGTAACTATATATTTAGGTGACAAAAAGACATTTTATGTTCTGTACTTCAGAACAAAGTCTAAGTGTATAAGATATTTAAAATTCTAAGGAATTTAGATGATAAGAAAAATCTAGTTGTTCCTAAACAGTCTCATCTGGCTCGAGGAACATTCTGAAGTCTAGCACTTACGTAACCCTGAGCCACTTCCAAAGTTAGGAAGTTGACCATCTCCAACCATTACTGCAGTAAATACGTAATAACTTCATACGTTAGTAAATGGTTAAAACCAGTGTTTTGTTAACATAAATATCTAACCAATGACAGTTCATGGCTAGGACAGGCAGCGCACTTTGCTTCTACCAGCGGCCAAAACAAAACAACAAAAAGCTAATCAAATTAAACTGTTTTAAACTGTTCGGAAGACTTCACCATTAGCTGCTTTTCAAAACTTTTCCTCTTGTGTGTCCTGAAGTTTCTCCAAAAGCTAAATTATTTACTAGTATTTATTTAATTATTCCAGATTTACACAGTTTATTCAGTTAAGTGCATGATACAATTTTTAATGTTACTTCTGGATTGCAAGTTCTTAATAAATCAACAATTATACTTTTCTTTGTTTTTATATATATATATATTCTGGTGCTATTTCATGTCATCACTTTTAACAACAGAAATCAAAATGTGTACCTGCTAATATTAAAACTAATTACTCGTTGACATGTCGGGGCGAAGTAATATATGTTACGTCATTTCGGGACATTACACGGTGTAGAAAGTAGAATGCGTTTCGAGATATAAACAGATGTCGGCGTTTGGTCGCGTGCCTCGTGGAGCGAGAGATCAGGTGGATTTCCTGAGCGGAGTCTTTTCGCGCCGGTCGTAATCTTGAACTGCGCTGCTGGTGGTCTTATCTGCGAGCTTCGCAGGAGACGGCCGTCCGTTACTGCCGATTCGATGGCGCAGTGCAGCGGACGGCGGCACTTTTCAATCGAAGTCACCTCAAAGGGCTACTGCCGGATCCTCTAAGAAGAGCGATCGCAATACGTCAGCCACGGAGGTGGAAAGCGGCAGCGCGCATCAAGAAGCTGCAACATCCCCAACCGTCCTCCACCTAACACAAAATTTATTTCACTTCCCAGCAAGTGTTCCTTTGCAATTTATATTGTTTATTATAAACATCATTGGCCTTTTAAATAAGACATCTGCAGATGCTACTCATTTTACAAACAATAACATAAAAATTTACTGCGACATCTAAACAGTTGTTATAGAGTCCTAATCCATTGCTTCTTCATTATTTTCTACAGAAGAACACTACATTTCTTTCGTGTTTCCCCTATATCGTCTCATGTTGGAGGCAGCATGAGTTAGTACCAAGTTCGGAGCTGCAAACAGCCAACCTTATGAAACAATAGTTTTGGTGACATATTGTAAAGTTAATTTACTTGTTAGTTAAAGAGAATTAAATAAATTATACGTAGAAACGAGGATTATTTAATATTGTTATAAATCCCTAAATTTCAACTACACACTTAATTACGACGTCAACTACTAATTTGTCTTACATAAGGTTTTTCCAGCAAACCAATTGCTTGCAACCAACCGTGAACACTCAAGATTAACTGAAGAATCCAGGAACGTTCGAAGCTTTCAGCTTATGAGAATAATAAATGACATTAGAATTAAACAGTAATAGTTATTTTATGGTTGAACATCCACAACACATATTCCGCCCCAACATTACTGCTGTTGTACTATGTCTCATTGTTGTACAACATATAATATGTTGATTTTAAGAATATACAAATTTTATTGAAGAGCATTTATACCAATAGCACTTATTACGTACACTACATGCCAATAATTTTATCACAAAATATTTATTGTAAGTTCAGTTAAATAACATTTCAGTTATTGGCTAATCGATACTTACACCGCTGAAAATGCTGCTGTTAATTTCACTTCTCAAGATCAAAACAACATTATTGCTAGCGGGATTATCTGTTCTTATAGAGTAGTCTTTTATTAGCCGCGACGGATCTGGCTTTCTGGTTTTATGCCACGTCGACGTCAAGGTCATCAGAGGCGGGAAGGGACGGGGGGTGGGAAGGAATTGAGCATCGCCTTTTAAAGGAACCATCGCAGCATTTGCCTGGATTGATTTGAGAAAACCATGGAAAACCAAAATTTGGATGGCTGAATGAAGATTCGAACCTGCGTCCTCCCAAACGAGACCAGATCGCTGTCGCACACCCCCACGCTCGGAACCGGCGGATCATTTTGTTCATTTGTGGAAATTGTTGCGATTTCATCGAAGAACAATAAAAAAAATTAAAAAACTTACAACTAAAATGCTCTATAAATTTGCCAGTTTTGCTCCCCAATTTTTTTCAATTTATTTATTTAAAGTAACAATTAATTCACTATAAATGTGACGCTGTATACCCTTGAAATATAACCATTCACGAAAGTGATTTTTGAGCATAGATAAAAGTTCAAACGCAACATAAGTGTATATCACAAAGTGAAATCTAGAATTTGCTAAGCAGATAACTTCAGTTGTTGTTGTTGTGTGTTGAGGGCTTTAGAGCGCGTCGACGACAGGGTCATTAGCGCCCTACATAACTTCAGTTTCGTATTTAGAAACCGAGATTCATCTATCGTTGCAACAGATCATTGATTTAAGTTCTCAATGGCAAATATTAGAACTAATTAGATAAGTAGTTCGGAAAATCGTCATTAAAAACTGCGATTCATCGTAATAAAACAGATGTATGGAACCATTTTTAAAAAACATATTCTTCTCATTCCAAGATTATGCCTATTCTTGCTTCAGGGACTGTTCTATATCTTCCTTGGTCTACCTATACTCCTTATACCTTTTTTAAAAAAAATATGATCCATAATTAGCTTTTTTTAATTTTAGATGTCATTTTTCACGGTCAAGATCACCGTGTTTTCCAAACGCTTCCTGTTTCTGTACTGACATACTGAAGAAGTTACAGAATAATTACCATTATTGCTTCTTTAATCGAATCTGAGGTCTTAGAGATTTGAAAGTCAATGATTTATTGTATACTGTGATAACAGATGGATAGCCGGTAAAACGCGTTCCACTATATTCGACTGGACTTATATCCTATCCGTTCCCCTGACAGTGTGTTGGCGGTCGTTCTTTAAAGATATGACGTCGCGTCCCCTTTAACCTACTGCTGGCTTTCTCGTAGAGCTAAGTCCAAGACACAGAACGCAACAGAGCACGCGAGAAAACCAGCGCCGGGACGGCTTGAAGAGGGGGGGGGGGCGGTGAGGCTGAGGGCACACACAGGAGAGCCATTAGCTGGAAATGCACTTACACCAGGGAGCCCTGGCGAGCAGGGGCGGGCCAGGTGGTGCCAGCGGGAGGAGGAGAGGTGGCGAATCTGGTCAGCCAGACAGGACAGACCACCTCTCGTCTTATTACAACGACAAATAAAGTGTATAAACATTTTTAATGACGATGACAAATAAGTTGAAGATTCTACTCCACTCTATTGAAATGCTGGCTCAGTACCGTGACAGGTAGTTGCTTTTTGGGTCATATAAATAGCCAACCAACCCTTCAGTCGTCAATCAACTTGTGTGGTGTATCACATAGTTCATACGGCCTTGGAGTCAATGTGTTTTTGTTTCTTGGCACTTGGTTACAAGACTATACAGCCAGTACAAAGTTATGGTTATTTACATGATTGTTACACTGAACTACTAAAACTGATAAATTTTACATTTTACAAATCGTTTTGTAAATATTTCCAAATTATAGACACAGTTAAGATAAAAGACACATTTAAGATACACAATTAAAGTTATTATAAAATAGTATATGACAGACGGTAAAACTTACAACATGGACACTGCATTGTAAACATTTCAAAATAGTAAGAGTATTTTGATAGTTGGTTAAGCAATACATTGTTTATCACTCTTAAAAATCGGGTTGGTTAAATTTTTGCTTGGTTGTTTACTAATAACTTTACGATGGCTGTGTAGACTAGTTGCTCTTTCGTAGCTAAAAGGTTCGATACATTTGTTGGGAGGTTTATGCCCGGTTGCAGGTGTTCTAGTAGACTGCTGCCAGCGTCTATTCAGGAAAAATTATGTGGTTTACATCTCCCTCACTCGTCTCGTCACAGCCGCACAAAAGAAATGATGTTAAATATATTCTGTACAGATGTTTAGGAAAGATACAGTGGTGCCACTGTTTGGTTGGTAGCGTTGGGTGTACACAGCCATAGTGTCTACCTATATTTCTATCGGTGTTCTCCATATATTGTTCCACTTATTACTCATAGTGGTCCTAATTGTAAATATTATGTCTGTCCCTGGGATTAGCTGTTGGTATGTTACTGATTTGTAGCCGTTTTGGCTAACGTATCTGCAATTCACTTAATGCTAGGCCGGTGTGGCCTGTGATCCAAATCTGCTGCACCTGTTTCTGGACGCTATGAGACGCTGTACCTGTTCCAGTTTTGTTCTTCTGAAAGCTAAAATAAATGCTTCTGATAACGCAATTATTTGTGATGGGGCTAAGAAGGACTCTGCTTACATGTAGTGATGTGGTATAAGACCTTTGTCATGTATGCGTTAATTAAAACAGTAACAGTTCAAGGGCATGTATATTAAATACAATAACCAACAGAAATGTTCAAGAACGTGTAAATTAAATTTAAAAACCAAATGGTATGGTTACTAATTGAACATAAATTTAACTGTCGTACAAAGTCACGATCTCATGGCATCATTCAAGCACAAAATTCTCCTAAATTTTGCAATTATTTTATAAACGTCATCAGTGAAATTTTCTTTGCCATGGTAGGATATAGTTAGTCTTACTGTACATATTTTTCAACAGAACATAGGACGGTTGCCACTGTTTTGCTTTCGTTGCGAACACCTATCCTGTGGGCTTGTTATTAAGATATAGAACTTTTTTAACAATATATTTCATTACGCTGCACTTTTTTTTCTTGATACTACTCTTAAGTTGAATATTAGACCCTTTAAAATTCATTTGTGTTCCATTTATTTGTTGGTTCATTACACTGTGCCGCACCTGACATATATATTTTTGTTTAAGAAAAGGGATCCCAGTAACAAACCCTTAATCGACATCAGTTACAGTACATGGAAGATATTACTGAATTGAAAACATAAAAGATTCATACGATTAGTGATGTCAACTACAATTAGTTTAAATTGTGTGTAAATGCCATTAGAGACATTAATTGGCTATTAACTCGAGAAGTAGGTTTGAATCCCACCATAAAGTGCCGGACAAACTAGAGCTTCCTGGGCTTTTGCAAGTGCAGAGGAAAATGTTACTAGGTCTTGCCGATGGTGTATACCAGGGATGGCGAACCTTTACTGATATACGTGCCAATTTTTCTAAAGAAATGTTTAATGAACCCATGACGTGCCATCAAACAATCATGACGTGATGATTAATGGGAAAAGAAATAAAATTTTATAATTTCAAACAAAAATATACAGTTTTCATACTAAGTAATAAAAACATCAACAATTTTGTGTTTATTTAAGTAGAAAAAACTATTGCGACTTCTGTTGTTGCAAATTATATGCCAAATAACTTATATTAGTTTTCATACCTTGTTACTTTTACCAAAATGCTGATGTTAAGTCAACTGACAAACGATTACGAAACGAGTCAACGTTATTCATTTCTCAAAATAATGACTCACAGGCATAGGTAGTTGAAATATCGTTAAGATAGCAAAATCCAGCTTCTTAAGAAGCTAATGTGTTTGATATTGAATTCCATGTTTCCATAATTATGGTATTGGCACTTTTATGCATATTGTTTGAGTCTTGCTAATTCATTTAATTACAACTCCTTCATTTGATTGAGTCCATGTTGAAATGCACTGGAACTCCGTCAGATGCATTTCCATTTCTTCAATTTTCAACAATCAAATTTAGAAAAGGTCGAGTTTATTAGATAAATTCACATCAGGATACATAATAAACTTGTGTTTCCGATAATTCTTTGAACTGAGAGAAGATGAAAATTCTTCGATTGAAGAATTAATTACTGAAGATGGCGCTTCATTGAGTTTTAATTGATCTGGTTTTTCTTGTACATACAAATCTCTGGTGAATTTTTTAAGTTTGGGAAATACTTGTAATTATTGAAAATTATATCTCTACTGAAAGCTTGCAGTTTACTCTCAAAATCACGAATGAGAATTATCATATTGAAAATTGTTTCGTTTACGCCTGGAAGTTCACTTTGAATTCATTGAAATGGTGGCACACGTCCGTAAAAACGTTAATTTTGATAACCACATAACTAACATCCGTAAATATTGTTCTATTTTCCCCTCATTTTGTAAAAACTGATTTCTTCAAATAATCAACAAATCTTTGAAGTACGTTACCGCAACTCTCCCAGCGAACATTGATATTGATCAGTAAGCCATTGTACACCAGGTTGTCTTCATCAAACAATTGTAAATGCAATGAATTCTTTTTGCTCTGGTTCACTTTTTTACAAAGAGATTTGTGAGTTGTTCCATAGTGCCGTTTTACAGATAATGTTCTACATAGCACTGTTCCGGAACATAAAACACATACCGCTTTATCACCTTTATTAATCATGCCATATTTCAGTCCACTAAGGTTTAAATTCTCTAAAACACTTATCTCGCACATTTTTTATTTGTTGGCCAATCTGGCCATGTTGAATAGTTGTAAATATAACTCAAACAAACTTTAACAGCTGTGCTAGTGAAATTGGTTTAAAAACCGCAAGAACTATGAGTAACTGGTAAAATCAGTCAACGTCGTCAATAAAAACACAAGTGAATCAGTTTATAGCATAGCGCCCCTGTCACCACCGCGCACCTGCATTTGCTCACTCAGTCCGTTCGTCAAAAGCTCGCTAAAATCTTCCTCTTTTGCGCAATCTGTAGTCGTCCCGGCACCGGTAGTTTCTTTCACGATGAACTTTGTTACTATGTTCTTAAATTATTTTGATAAGAAAATAAACTACTTATATCGATTAGGTACCTACTTAATGCCGTGCCCAAATTATTTGGTCGCGTGCCATCAGTGGCACGCGTGCCACTGGTTCGCCATCCCTGGTGTATACTAACGTATATTTCGATTCAGATGGTATGCTGAAACACGCTTGCTCGGAGCAACTCCACATTTGTTGAAGGTACCGTAGAGCGTATAAAGTTACCTACCCACTTGTTGATTAATCGATTGGTTGCAGGTGAATACGGTAACATAGTAATTGAATTGTGTTTTACGAAATTTTAAAGTTGTTTTGTATAATGTTTGAAATCACAAATATATAGAAAATTGATTATAGTTAAACCATCGATTGATTTGAATAAATGAATTTTTTTATAGATGTGGATCAAACAGTGACTTGATCTGTGTACACAACAATCATTTTATTTTCAGAACAAAATCGGATTACCTCTAGCTATTTAGCTATTTTAAATTTACTTCTATCTTATTACAGTACTAAAAAAAGTGGAACTTAGTGATCCTAAAAACTATCACCAACATAGAAACGGTAAAGTGAGTAAACTAAAACATGAAAACTTGCACATAGAAATCTCCGCTATCTATGCTTCTATTCTTCTATAATATCCACGGCACAATTATAGGATTGCATTCGAAATTCATGAAACTGGCAGTTCCTTCCTCATCAAAAATTCAATGCGGAATGTCAGTCAACCCGCCAGAAGCAATCCACCTACACATCTTGATTGCAGACAATACATACAGATTTCAATTTTTTATTTCTGTTAGATGTTACTACTATTGATTAAAACAGTAATGTAATGAGTTTTCATGTTACCGTTCCAGCAAGATCTAGGAAATAATCAAACTGATAGCTGCTGGAGGCAACCAAGCACATCTAGTTGGAGTATATTAGGAATAGATTTCTACATAACTAATATATGCGGCTGAGCTGACGTCCAATGGCACTGCGCATGAAAGAGAGGGTTACAGCGATCATAGCCCAAGCGTTATGGGTGGGTAGATAGCGTTCTGTTGTCGAATTGAATCTACCTACTCGGGAGGAAACAATAATTGTTTTATCGTGTTTAGGGACACTTCTATTATCTCTAGGAATGAGACAGTAATTATGCCAAAAATAATACATTTACAATGTCTTTCACAAGAAGGAGTCCTTAAGTAAATGAATATCGGTTATTAGACCTGTATTACGCACCAGCCTATAGCCCAAAACGTTATGACTGTCATACTAACAGTGTGGTTCGAGAAGAAGGTGAAACATCGTCAGATTCCTATGTTCGCCCATGGTCGGAGCCGAATGCATTGATTCTTCGACAATGGCATCTCTTCTACCGCTTCACTATGAGACGAATAACCTCTAAAGCCTGATGGCTCGTCCCTTAAATACCTAACTCGCCTTGAGTTATCTGCTAAATTCATATTGTCTCAGTGTTGATTCACCCTCAGTCGATGATTCTCGAAACTGAGGCATGACACAAAGATAGATTCAGGCCACTCGGAGAAATTAAATTTTGGTGTGCTATCGAATCTAATAAACTGTTTGTAAGAAAAGAAAATTTAACTGAAGTACTGTATCCTTTATTGGTGTCCCAATAGCTTAAGTGATTTTTTTTTCGTAACTACAGTAAAATATTGGGTTGATTAATGATGAATAAAATGTATTGTTATCCTCTAAACTGGCTGACAGTTTAATTGATAAACCTATCACAAGTGATAAATACATACATACTCCCGGTCATCCAGTCCGCAGTCAGGCGCTCCATCGCCTGGGCTATGTTGCTGTCCGGTGAAACAATTATTTTCTTATAAATATCAGAGCGAGGCAGAGAGCTAAGGCTGAGACTTGTGGTTGGCTGCCAATTCACCTACCATTTAGCTGAATCTCCACTTAGCTGAGGGTGCAGACATGTTCATTTCCCGTAACTTAGTTATGACAGAAGGCTGGCCTGGGTAGCCTGTCCCATACCTCACTTGAGTGATAAGCCGGACCGCAGTTCTGGTGTTCTGACGACGAACAAAACAAAGAGAACTCTGATGATTTGCTGGCACAGCTCAGCTGTGGGCTTAAAATTAATGGTTAACAAATATTCCCGCCAACTTCTTAAATTCATTATATTTATAAAACATTGTGAGATATTCCCCTTTATACCGTGTAGATCAAGGGAATCAGGAATGAAATAGATCAAGGTCTTCTAAACTTAAGACTCTACTCTAGAAATTAAAAGAATCTCTTTTTTATTTTAAATACTTTTGACTATCAAGATTAGCACAAAAAAACCGTGCGAAATTTTTTTCAAAACATGTTTGAGATCGTGCACTCAGTATACCGCCATCGTGCAAGTGTATTAATGTTATTGACCTTGTTTGGTATAGATTACATTAAAATGCTTGAGGACCTTGACTGTGAGTTGCAGGACAAACTGTGGGGGGAAAAAACGTTAAAGAATTAGTTGGCAGAGAAACTAAAGAGATAACGATTTACTGATAGCGATCATTCAAGTGACGAAAATTTTATATCCTACCAATTGGTTCTACAGTAATTTTTTTTGGATTTTATGTTCTACATTTTCAATAACAAAAGTTTGAAAAATTACGAAAAATTAACTTCGCCAACTCAATCACACCTAATTTTATCAATAGTTGAAGAAATTGTTTTTCTTTTTTCTTTTTTTAGTCTTTACACGTGGAGAATCTGACTACGCTACATGACACATGGTTTTACTCAATACATCTTCTCGCTAACCACTCCATTCTTGATAAACAAAATCTCTTTGTATTTTACAGCTAAGCATAAATGTTCCAGTAAACATATACAATGTTGCTTTTACAACACTCTCAACTATTAAAAAAATCGAGGGAAACTATTCATTTTTCAATCTTCAACATTAGAGTAACACATTAAATACACTAAAGAAGAATCAGTTTATATTCTATGATGAGTATTCATTCAGTGATGTCTTTGTATTAAGAAATGACTTGGACATCCTAATTTGTTTGTAAATTACTTTACCGATCAACCTTTTCAGTGTTCTATTTAGAGATAAAACCAATGTCGTTATGGTTAAATCTCATTTAACCAACTGCCTTACTCTACTAATGGTTAAAAATCGTCTTCGTCTCTCTTTTAACCATCCGCCAACGAATGGCTCCAAATACCCTTCCAAGATCATGTGCATGTTTTGAAAATGGCATAAATGGCAACGATTCTTCAGTTAGGTAGAAGTTATTTATATGTCTTTTTTATGAACAAGTAACAGGATGTAGCAGTACGGGATGATTCTCTGTTGTATCACACGACTCAGTCTTTTTCTTCCTCTCGTGTCGATAACAGCATCAAATATGTGGTAGTTTTTCTGCCAATGCGAGGGCTTTTTCAGTAGGTCAAATTGAGATATATTTATTCCAATTTGTGGACAAGACAGCAAATGTACCATGGTTTCTCTCTCCCCCAACGAACATGTTGTATCTGGCTGTTCTCCCAGGTATCCGCAAGTGGCAAGTGTATCTTTGCAGCTGCCAACTCCAACTCGAAGTCGTTTAGCGACGTCCATATGGGCCATGGTTGTTCAGTTGCAGGTCAAATTTTTTTTAAGAAAAGTGTTTAAAGTTTTTTTTAAAAGATTTGTTGGTCATTGGCTCAATTGTTATTGTATTATTAAACTCTTTTGTCGTAAGATAAGCAGTTCTGTGCTACTTATATTATATCACCATACAAATTTTTATGGTTTTCATTGCTCTAGGCCTCGTCAACGTCGCATGGAGTGGTTTCTGTAAACCATGGAAAACAGAAATCTAGCTGGCCAGACGGGATTCTAACCGGCGTTCTTCCGAATGCGAAGCCAAAGCGTCACCGCTCATCCTTCACGCTCGGTAAAAAAAATCGTAAAATTTGATGTCCATTGATATTTACGAAATACCGGAAGTTTTTAAATCAATGCACTGATAAATAACACTAACTCAAAAACGCCGCCAAATATACCGTATCTGACATTCATGTTAGCTACGCGCCACTGTCACAGATAAGAGATTGATGAAATATGAAACAACTGATTGAAACTGTCACTAAAAACACATTAGTTTCTAGTTTCCGTAAATTAAAGAAAGAATCATTGAATCGTTTTCTTGGCAGAACTTTCAAGCTATGTTCAGCAGAGACTGTCTGCTCGTCATTAAAATCATTTATCCGAAAAGTTAGTGGTGCCACATATAGAGTGGTTAGCTTGCTAAATGGCCAATTACTGGCCGTAACGCAATTTTTAACATTTCAAATTATCGTCTGATTACTTGACTGCAACAGATACTCCTTAAAATGTCGTATTATACGCAAAAAATTTCCCTTCTTTTTCAGCGGATAGAATTTTTAGCAAGGTGACACGAGATAACATGATTTACCTAGCTATACTCATTACGTTCCCTAGATTTTGTAATTTTTATCTTAACTGGTACTAGTTTGATAAATGTTTTCAAGAGGAAAATGTTTCGTGCGAAAAGTAGAAATGTGCAGCTACAAAATTTACTAACACCTACGTAAGTAATTGACGGTCGATGATACCTCGGAAAGGGGAGAAACGAATACGACGATAAAACATAAAGAACAGTTGCATTGGCGGTCGTTTATTAACGATCAATCAATTAACTGCAGAAAAATGGCATCGTAATATCAATGTAAACTTGGCTTCAAGAAATTAATATTAAACTTAAACTTTTATACCTAAGCATTTTTTTTTTTTTTTTTTTGAAGGATCTTATGATCTACTAATCCATTTTATTTCAATTCGCTAACCGCTGGGTTACCCACTCAAAAATTTATAATATAAATTTCGATACATTCAGACACTTGGAAGATATAATATCCTTACAATAAAGGGTTGAAGGTAGCCACGATGTATGTATAAATGTAAGTTGTTCACGATAAATCCGTTACATAATATGCTGCTTATATAAATAGCTGCATAGCTGTCCATTACTTATTCGATTCGTACTGCCACCTTATACAAAATAAAAGTTAAGATATATATGTAAACAGTAACAGAATTTAACTACCAGCAAGTTGTAGTTGGTTAAGACAGTCTCAAATAAGGAAGCATGAACTGGTTTTTAAAACACGCTTAATGTTAATGTGAACATTTTGTGACTTAATTAAGCACCCTTTCTGTCAACGTACTTCAGATTAGATCATATTCATCAGGACGGTTAAATTATCTTGACTGGCAGTAAATCTATATAACCTTAAAAGAGTAACATTAAACTCTAGTCTTTTCGTTTGCAAGTAGAACTGAAATACTTAAATCCTGAATTTATGACCATACCAAGGGAAGGATACCAACGTAACTTTTAGATGCTTTTATGTTGAACAGATATGTTAGATATTGTCGTAACCATATTAAAATTAGTCACGGCGTTGCCCATGATAAATTTACAGATCTGACTCTTTATAAACTTTTGAAAAAAAAAAGAGGGATACTGAAACTTTAAACAGCAATTTTAGATTCGAAATAAAAATGTATTGTAAACACTTAGTGACTCACTATTGAAACAAACAAAAAATGTTAGTTTACATCCTTCTAAAGCAGCATTTCACAAATGGTGGGACAACAAAAAAAAATTTCGGGTCGCCTCACCTTCCCTCATAGTCCTTCTAGTTCTGAAAACTAATCGGAGGGATATTTTTCCCCTGTCAACAACGATTATGATTGGATAAGGAATAAATTTACATTTACGGTAGAATCAGAGACAGAATTGTTGGATTCGGATGTTGAGGCTGTAACTGAACTGTCGTGTGACATTTCACTGAAAGACATATGAGAGGACACTAATGACGTATTTTTTTTTTTACTTTCATATCGTCCAGAGTATCTATTATTAGCACAAAGAGATGTAAAATTTCTGATGTCTTTTGTTATGGTCTATAAGTATGAAACCAGATATTAACACTGGTTTTCCAAACAAAACAAAAAAAAAACCAAAAAAAAAAACAAAACAAAAAAAACAAAAAAAACCAGAAACGGACCTGAGAGTTATCATCCCTTTTTCCAAACGTGAAGTTTTTGTAAGGAATCGTCACACTGTCTTAAAAACGTGGTGTTATTTAAATTTCATTTTGCAATAATTTTTGCAAGAATTTCATACAAGAGTTATAAATAAGAAATATATTGATATCCAAATAACTTTTTTATTTTACGTAAAAATATCAAAATACGCAATACGTTTTCAGTGTGCCGCGAAAAAGCACACAAAAAATAGCAAGGTCAGAGGTTTGGGAAATGCAGATATTTCGCGTTCCGGGAACTTTGTGGTAGGACTAAATTTTTTGTGATTATTTTTTAGATCGACTACTCGTACAATGTCTAAGGATAGTAGTGAAATATTTACTAGCCTGTGGTTTCTAGGTTGTCTGTTTGGCTCCGCGACCTAATGTAAGTTTTCGTCGTTTCTGCCGGCATATCAGTGCTAAACTACGTCTACCGTTCAGCCCTGGAAGAAGGCAGAAGTATATTAGCCTAAATATAAGTTTTATAATAGATCACTTCAACACCTGGAGAGTCTAGAAACCATTCAATCCAGGTGTGAAAGCTTTCGACCGTATACTCGTTAAGCTTTTCACATTAAAAACAGCCCAGAGCATTTAACTTACCAGAGTGGAAAGTCTCAACTTAATTATGATTCAGTCATTTGAAATATAATGTATTTTCCTGTTTAACTGGTAACCAAAAATAATTTAAACAGGAAATACAAACAGTTAACATTGTAACGGGACGTTATTCAGTATAAAATTTTAGTATTTAAATCGTGTAAGTTTGTTAGGTCTCACAGCAGCCAGACGTCAAGTTAGCACGTCCTGTTTGTTCGACTTTCTGCCGATCGACAGTTCAGGTTGCAAGTTACACTTATGCTGCCGAGCACGCAAGCCAATACTTTACCAGCAAACCGGAATACATGGATCACTCTCACTTCTTCACTGTCGGGCAACAAGTTACCAAGCTAGGCCTCGGAATAGATAGTCGCTGCTCCAACCTCGCCATTCTCTGTTAGTTGTATACTGTAGGGCTAAGTCTCATCCCTATGATCAATAGCACGGGTTACGGAATACCTCTCTATCCTGGACATCAGCTTTAGTTGCTTTACGGTTTAGTACGGATTAAATGAGACTTCCTGTAGAGATTGTTTCATTCAAGTAACCCTTAGCTATCTGCTCCCTCTCCTAGATGTAACCTTACCCTAGATTCTTATGCTTATTTAGCAGTACAAGAGAAGAGGAGTAACGGTCCGAAGAACGATAGCTCAAGAGTAAAAGATACATGAAGATAGTCGCCGCATGTCATAGGGCATCGTAGGGAAGACCCCATAGTACCCACGTGTCAGCCATCCATACACACCCCACAATTACAACCCCTGCCACAACATGTTTTTCATTCTTAACAGTAGCAGTATTAATATTTTGCTATTTGATGTGAAAGACATCTTATAGGAAACAGTATGTCTCCATTTGTAAACTTTGTTATGTTAATGTTTTGTTATTTGTGTCATGTAACTTTTGTGGTGAAAACATGGAACGTTTCCAGCAGCCGTCTCTGGGACAGCAAAAAAACGACCAAGAAACCGTTTTGGGACAAGATGCAGGAATATCTTTCAAATATCCAGGATTACTGCATACTTACTAAAGTTCTAGATTGATTTTGATGCTGTGTGGATGCCAAAACTGGAGTTAAAACCTCACTTTTTTAATTTAGTTTAGCTGTGTCCCAACGGTCACAGTGAAGGTATATCCGCTGTGTCGTGTCGGTAGCGGCAGCCCGGCGGGTAGAGCTGAAGTGGACAGGTTGTGGGCTAATTGTGTTCAGCGCCAAATCAATTGCAGGCGCCGGACAAGCGCTTCATTATAACTGGCACCAAACAATGCGTCGCCATTCACAGCTCGTCAGCTGTCCACCAAGACCCACGCAGCTGACAGCGCTGCTAACGTGTCGTCACGCTCAAGTTGCAAACCCACGTCCGGTCAATTCGACCAATCAGGACTCGCGAAACAAGGCGTTCTTTCCATTCTACCGTGTAGAACAATAAAGTAACCGCATAATGAATTGAGATTTGACAGGTAACCAGAATAAAACCTGTAATCCATGTTGTGAACAAAAGTTACTAAAGAGTATAGCGTTAACGGCTAGTCACTCATTATATTTATTTCTCCTTAAAAGGTAAACGCAATAACTAATTGTAGGCTGTAGCCAGAAAAAATTATATTAAATAGATATTTGACTTTTTTGATTCAAGTATTTTAGCATCGCTTTACGCGCATTCCTACGGCTGTGTGGTTCACTATTTTACATAAAACAACTTAAAGCAGCAATCCAACGGATCTCATATTGTTTTCCAAATCAGGCTTTAATGTTATGACGAGCACGTTTTGTGAAATATAGATTTGTTTTAGTTGCAAAAACCTTTTATGGTTCTAAACTAAACGCAATTTTTACTTATAACATGTTATTTTCAGAACTTAGTTTAAAGCAATTTGACACAAGTAGATTGCAAGTTTAAAAATCCTCAAAAATATTGTCTTCACAATCCTGAAGAACGTTATACTTATCAAAAGGTGATGGGTGTGAAAAACAACAAACTAAAAATTTCACCTGTCGTCCCTCAACTCTACTAACAGCGATAATCTATTGAATTTCTCTATCTTTTTATTAGGATAATTGGAAGTTGTAAAGGAATGGGAAATAAAGGTTCCTTGAACTTTGTCAAGGAACAGTCTTGACACTGACTTGGAATGATTCTAGGAATCCACGGAAAAACAAAATATTAAATGCCGTACTAGGAACCAAAATTAAATCTTCACAAATTATAATCTCGACTGCTATCACTATCAACACTGCGCATAATAACAGGAATGAAAGCGGAGAAGATATTAGATGAAAATAAATTGATTTTAGGAAATACTGGTGTACGAGAAAGAAACTATAGCATCAAAACATTTCTGAAAAGAAAGGTACATTCACCGCGGTTGTTGAGGAAAAGATCAGATTGTAAAAGAGACAGGGTGTTACAAACTTAAAACAAATAGGGTATAAATTACTAAGAAATAGGAATAATCAAATCAGCTCACTAGCTGAAAAAAAAAAAAAAAAAAAAAAAAAAAAACATGTACTAACATGAAGTGCATAAATTAAAAGTTAATTGAGACTGGCTAAGGCTGAGAAAAAGTCAAGAACCCTTAATGAAACTGCTTGAGTTAGGCATAAAAGCTCAAGCATAAAAATAAGTAGGATTTTATCCTACTGTCAGAAAATACGAATGATATGAAGACATTAGTGGCGTGTGAAATATTTGGAGATGTATTCGACTAAACGTAAACAAAGTTGTATGGGAATGACTAATTTCTTGGGAAAAAGAAGAAATGAAAGGTTTTAGAGGAAAACTCAAGTTTTAATATTCGAAGTAGGAAACTGTTGAAGTCTGTTGTAATTGTTTAGTCGAGCTGAAGTAATTAGCTCAGCATAGGAAAACATGGATAATTTTGTGCATCCTTTAAAGAAACTGATACAGCAAACAACAACTTACAATTTTCTGTTTTAAAATTATGTATTGTGTTCTGAAATAAATTAGTGCCAGGACAAATGAGGATCTCCCCCTTAAAAACATGTTTTATCACATTAATCAACTGTTTTTCTCGGTACTTAACCGAGCCAGCTGTTTGATGTTACTTCGCTTGCACCTCAGGAATTTCAAAATATGCTTATTAGCGTTGATGAAAAACAATCTTATTCTCTTGAATGAAATTCCACTGTTCATTAATCATAAAGTCACTTCATACAAGATTATTATCAAATACGTTTTATGCTATTTCATGTGAGAACCTTGGTCGTATTTACACGAACAGGGGGGTAGACCATATACCTAGCCAAAACCCTCAATATTTTGAACTGAAGTCTTCGTCCTATTTGTCTTCGGTGGATTGTGTTGCTGAACAGCAGAACTGAAATCGTGTAGGTTTGAAGGTGGTAGGCAGAATGCCTTGACATCCATAATATTTACAAGGCTACGCGAGGCCTGTATCATTAGGCGGACATTCTGAACTTCTTTGTAATTTAGTACGTTCTCATTCGAATAATACTCCGCGTTTTAATTGAACACCTTGTTGTATCAATAATTTTCTGAATTAATGGAACCATTTATAAAAGCAAATATAAAATGATTCTGTAGGTTACTTTCGCTCATGATTTTATTCCAAAATTATTTAGCTTTAAATTGGTAGTTTTGTACAACTGCCTAACAATCATGATAATAATTACTTACGTATTTTAGTTGACTAAGTTTTCAAATTTATTAAAGAAGAACAGTTTTCTAAATCTATACTATATTATAAAATAGCAGAAAACTTGTGTCAGAACATAGAATTTATTTCGTAAAGAGTAATTGCAATGTATACTACTGTGAATAGAGATATTGAAGCTGTAATATTTGGAATTGATATATAAATCTGTATGTCTATACGTTCGCGCATTACGCAAAACCAATGGATGGATTTTATCTAAACCGTACTTGGTTGTATTTTATGTTGTCGGGTAATATATAGGATAATTGGATAATTTTTATACCCATAACATGCCCTTTTATAATGATACAAATACCAAAACATACAGTTTTGAATTTTTTTTGTCTGTCCATGCATAGCACAAAAAATAACTTCAAAGTTTATCTTCAAAGTTCCTGACGATTTAGAAAACAGAACTTTAAATTTTCGAATTTTTGTCTGCTTACCTCACACAAAAACCAATAAATAGATATTGGCGCAAACGCAATAGTGATATATTATGTCATCAGTTCACACGAATACACTTTATCCAGATTCGTACCATATTTTGTCCACAATACTGAGGCCAAACTTTTTCATTTTTCTATGCATGTGTACATGTCAAACAAAACCGAACCATTTCAACGAAATTGTTATTGATGATAGCTTATGTCACTGTAGTTATAGCTGACATTATGTTTCGATGTACATCGGCACGCAAAGAAATTTAAAAAAAAAGTCACTAATTTTATTGTTTCGTAATAGAATTAATCGTTTTAATATTGTTTGGTGTAATCCTTCTCGCAGACGAAACGTTAGCCCTATACACGACGCGAAGATGTGTTTAAAACATAGTAACTATAACATCGATCCCGAAATTTAGTTAGGATTTTATATCGTAGTTTATTTGTGTATTTACAAATGAAATAGTCTGTTCGTACATACACCAAGCAGCGCCACTTCAAATTTTGATTGCTGAAAATTGTAGGCCTACCGGTAGATCATCAATAAGCATAAAATATTTCGAATTAGTGGCAGTTTCAGCGGGTGATGGAAATAAATGTTGTACACAAATACTTATTTTAAAAAAATGAAAGGAGAAGCTCTAACATCAAAAATTCCAAATCCCTCGTAATAAAGTCACTGGCAGAACAAGTGTTAAATAAATCATGTCACCTTTTATCAATCTAGCTAGTAACCTTTTTTTTTTTCTATTCGTAACTGCTGTGTTTCAGTACTGTTTGCCTTGAGACTTACATGGCAATCGCCAGACCGTCTCGCAGGGCTAAGTATTCGTCCTGTGCACCGCTGACGGTGTCGGCACTTCGCCTGCTGCCTGTAGGATAGGCAGCAGGGTGACACGCCTGGCCGCTGTTGTTTTCTGCCGGCGGCCTGGTTGTACTAATTGCGGGTGGGACGGGGCAGGAGAGCCGCCCACAACCTATCGACCCACCCTGCGACACCCGGCGCGTTCTCTCTTAACACCTCACATGGCTCAGTCAACACATACCGCAGCTAATTTCTAACTTTAACTTTGTCCACTATATTATACCCAAGTGGAGTATTAATAACAATATCAAAACGAAAAATTCTTATAAAAAATAAGGAAATAATATAGCGAAAGAGAGAATAATACCGTGAAATGTCCCCTTCCCTTCCAACATTATCGAGCTGAAACGCTAGCCATAGTAAACGAAGTTAAACTCCGTCTCTGATCATCCTTAGTAAGGCCCTAAAGACAACAATATCAACGGAAAGTCAGACAGACTCAAGATACCAAATTGGTATCACCTAAAGTTAGATAGGAAATATTGAAGGGACCATACTGACTAGGTCCTGTTTTTTTCAGAGTCTAAATAAACCCACACCTTGTTCTTCGTCTGGTTATCTCAACGTGTTTCAAGGAGTTACGAGAAAATAAATGAGGGCCAAGAGGTGTGTGGTTGTAAGCAGATGAGCGATGAGTAATGCCCGATGGCAGAGATGATAAATGCGTATTCGATAATTTAGTAAATGTGTTTGTTTGAAATTTAACTATTTAATTTATACTGTTGACCTGTCATGATTTATCTAGTCTTTCAGATACGGTCGGTGAGCATAACACTCGTTTAGAATGTGAGTGGTGTCTAATATGATTGTCAGCGCAATTGCATGTTTTGAGCCTGCACCTCAATTGCAGTTAATAAAATAGAAACATACACCTAATTATATTTGTATAAGTATTTGAGTTTTGGTTAACTTTGTCTTAATTACCCTAATTCCTTATGCATCTTATTCAACCTCTAAGTCCACTAGGAAATGCTAGCTAGGCTGCACTGATAACAGAATGTTATGAGACAGTTAAAGGTTGGCTGTTATTTACTACATAATTCTAGCTCCTCGTGTAGGGTATTTACTGGTGTCTTCATCAAACATGGAACACAAAGTTAAACGTTTTCGTCTGTCTTAAATGGTCTGGCTCCGGTGAAGGAACCGTGTCGTTTCGGTTCATCGGGATGGATAAACTTTCGTTTGCTCTGGCTTTACACCTTGTTAGCGTCTAGATCATTAGGATGGGAAAGAACTGGGCATAAAGAACGGGAAATAAATCTGCCATGGTATTTTAAACAAAGCAATTCATGCATTCATCTGGAGTGATTTCAGGAAACCACGGAAAACCGAAATTTCGATGGCCGAAAAGTGATTCGAACACGCGTCCTTCCTAATGCGACGTCAGAGCGTTATCGCTGACGAACCACGCTCGGTGGTAATAGGCAATATATAGAAATTTTTAACACAGAAAATCGTCAAATGATTAATGACTTTAGAATTTAAATTTTTCTGTACCATCCCACCGATTTTACAATATTCAATGTGATATACGAGATAAAGAAATACTGGCATTCTCTTCTGGTGAAGAACATAGATTTACCATTTGTTTACTTTTGAAATTTCTTAAGATTCTTCTAAGAGTTCGGGGAAGCTAATGACGTTGATGGTCTTACAGCGGTGAGAACATGACAGAGTATTTTTCCTAATCTAATTATGAAGAATAATAGTGCCTCAAGCTAGTGCACCAAATGTTTCTTCACTTCTGAACTCGGTATAAAATCATATATTAAATTTTAACAAATTTCATGTTTCAGGTTATTACAACACCAGTTCTAAGTAAGAATCAAGTTAAATAATAGGATACAACGGTAGCTAGTGTAACCTTAACGAACAGAATCAATTTTTTTAACTGCTTAACGTCTCTTAACATCGAGGTCTTTAGAGACGAGAAAGGAAGGGGGGCAATGGATGGGAAGGAATTCGGCCATGGCCTTTTGAAGGAAGCATCCCGGCATTGACCTGGAGTGATTTGGGGAAACCATGGAAAACCCAAATCTGGATGCCCGGACGGGGATTCGAAACGCCGTCCTCCCGAATGCGAGACCAGAGTATCAAAATTAATGTACTGGGTTTTGGTGAATACCGCAACACGATGATAACCCTAAATAATTCGTATTCGACGAAATGACTTGAAATAAACAATTTTAAACATAGTTTGAAAAACTATCTCAATATTACATCACGATATTTATTTCTCTTAAAATTACAAAAATGAATATAATATCTATTTAAAAACTGAGCATTTTTTGTGTTCTGTCGTCTACTGAAATAACACGACATAAATAATGCATTTTTTCCATCAAAACAATCAAATTTGTTTACGATTGACCAAAGACTGATGTTCTACATTTTGCGTTAACAGGATAAAGTGGTCAATGAGATATGGCATGGAAACTCAGCGTTGAACCTGATATTTTTTGTCAGCAGAAACATACCTTTAGTGATTAATTTGAGAGCAAAGAAATAACAGCGCTCTCTCCACATCCTTAAACCTGCGCATGCCAAGACTTCCCATAACACTAGGGGATGCGAATCGGTGAATAAATAGAGGACGAGCGTTGGGAAAATACAAAAAGTCTTTTAAACAGAGTATACCGTAGCTTAACTGTAAAGACGAAGATTTTACCGCAAAAATTGCGTGAAAATAAAATATCCCTGGTAAACAGAAAATTCTAAATTAATAAACGCAAATTTTTTGGAAAGAAGATCTATCTCTCCTCTCCTGATCAATCTGAATATTGAAAGAAATGACAAAATAATGTTTCTTATTGACTCGTTAGAACCTCATCAATATTTATGTTTTGTAAACATTTCTTCTTACTCAAGATGAAATACGGACATGTTTCTAACAACTGAACACAAATGTTTGTGAAAGTTGAGTTGAAGAGTGTTTCTAAATAAAATAAATTCTATCAAAAAAAATATTTATTCTTATGTGTTTTAACACATTTAAAATAAAAAACTGATGAAAAATAAAACTCATAAACATTGAGGTAGGTAATCAGCATGCTGAATACCGCCCTCCTTGAAATACAATAAAGACGATTATAATATGTGAGACTAAGAATTTCTAGAAGTTTTGGGCTATGAAATGGAAATGGGAGGAGGTACATTCGGTTTAGTACACCTTTGCTCTAATTCACCACGAGCCGCAGATGTACCCGTAGCCTAACACATGTTCGAGAAAGGAGGAATCGATATTCAACTGCATCGATATATCATTTCATTTCTCATATTTTATTCGTTCTGCTACAACGTACGGACAATAAAGTTGTTGGAACATTGTTATGCATCATCTTGTGTGTGTGTGTGTGTGTGTATGTGTAGTAAGCATATCTCTTCAGCATTTTATGCCCTATACAGTCAGCTATAAAAACGAAACTATACTGTTGCTGCTGTGTTTTAAGACTGAATCCTATTAAACATTTAAAATCTTTTACTCTCTACGCAGTGAGATATTGAATAACGTAGGTAAACAGAGAAGTACCAGTCGATTGATGAAAATGTCATATAGAAATATCATATTTCTTTCTGCCGTGAGAACAAAGCGGTATCATTTAGCTTCGCACTGAAGTAAAAATAATGAGAAATTAATTATTCATTACGGTTTTCTACCACAAAGGGAGTAGGTTGAAATACTTTTGTTAATTGGATAAAGTTATTTTACCGTGTTTCGCATATCCTCCAGATGAACTTTGACATCCAAGATTATGAAATTTGGTCACCCAATTGAAATTGTGTGATTCTATCCCCTAACATATTTCTCTATCAGACTTCCGAATGCGTTAAAAGATGTTGAGAGTATTTGAGGTATCCATCCAGTCGGTATGAAAAACTGCCAATATGGCTCAGTGCGCTGAAGCCCCCCACAATCCATCGGAGAGATGCAACTGGGTCGGGTACGATCCCGGGCTCCCGTGTACGGCAGTCCTGACTGCGAGTTTTAGGCGGTTTTCACAGCGATGAAGGTGAATACAAGGACGGAGCCAAATCTCTGCTTCATAAGTTACACAATTCACGAACAAATAAAAAACGCTTATAACTCACTGAACATAGTTACACGTTCCAGAGACAGATGGCAACAGATCTCTTCCCTCTATTAGTACGTAATACGACCTGGCAGTTGGTATTAAACGCTTGCCGTCAGCAGTGGCACGCGGCTGTTAAACCAGAGCTTCAAATTAAACCATGAGTACCACTCTTCAAAGGCAGCCGACCCCAAAATGTTGGGAAAAATTAAAAGGTGGTGAAGAAGAGGACAACTGCTTCACCAAGGCATTAGCCAATTTCCTTCTCGTTGGTTCTCCACAATCCTGTCCCGGTTATAAGTACCTGTTAGTCGATGGAAACACAGCCTCCATAAATATATATATATATATAAAATTTCAAATTCTGGATAAGCCGTTATTAATAAAAAAGAGTGTTATCAATTTTTTAGTAATTTTATGCAAAAGCTATTTGTAACATTTCTGCAAATTGGTTCGTGTTATTCAGAGAAAGGAAACATTTATAAAATTAGAGATGAAATTTCTGAACGCGAAACTCTTGCGTGATTTCCTTAAGTATCACAACGTTATTCCTAATTGATTACGTTTCAGAAAACCTGTCATTGCGAAGCAAACAAATACGATGAACCAAGACAATGCCCTCATTAGTCGCCTAAGAAATGTATCTCAATTCCACCTGATACCGTAACAGCAGAGCAGTGCGTGCACACGAACAGATACACATTTGCTGGTAGTGCGAAAATAGTACTAAAACCGATGGAAATAAATATGAAACTGTTGACTGCATACGTCTGAAATGTACATTACACTAGTTCAACGCAAAGGTTAGTTCTGTAATTAGTAATGCGTGAGTAAAATACAAAGAGTTGAGTTCAGCCATAGATAGTCGTTTCTCGAAGGCTTAACGCAGACTTAAACGTTTTCCAATAAGCTTCGAATGACTTAGCAGTGCAATAAAATTTAAATTGAATCCATTTTTCAGATGGTTCTGTCGAAAATGAAACTAGCATGACAGGAAATCATTATCGCTTCATCGTAATGTTTACCAAAGGAGGAACTGCACTGCATATTCTCTTAAAACTTTGGAGATGCATTGAAGAGAGAGAAAATATAATACCGGTACTTAAGGAAAAGCAGACATTTTGGAAGAAAAATACTCAATTCCTTTCAAGCTCGTAAAAAAGAAGAGAAAAATGAAGGTCAAAATGCAAATTGATATTCTTACCGAAAATAAAGGTGATAACATTGATGTTTTAGAGCATTTAATTTTACATACTAAATACGAAATAGCGTTGAAAGTTTTAATTTAAAAATAAATGGTGGATCAGATGAGATTTTCCTAAATCTCAAGAACAAATTAAATGATTATTCACAATTATTTCAAATTGTACTGATACTGGAGCAAAGCCTATAGATTTTCATAAACGTGTCGTATTTGGAGCTCCAAAGAGAAGTTTACAAACTTCTGAACTACTGAACTACCAGATATCTCAAGACATTCTGTATTAAGTAAACATAAAACCCGAAGGGAAGCGGTAAATAAAATATCAAAAAATTTATTCTTATTTAGCAATAACAAAGGTAGAAATATTACAAACAAAACAACTATGAAAAATAAATCTTTTACTCGGCAGTGGGGTGGAAAGGAGGGTGAAACCCGGTGCCAGCCCATTCAGGCCTACTCTTTCGAAAGACTCCCAGAGCCGCCAAGCTTAACGTCTCCATTCAATGGACGAAAAAAACATCAACAGATTTTTATGCCCTCACTCCTACTCACTACGGAGAGGATTCGAATTTAACCCAGGACTTTGGTGCACTATATGGTGCTTCGGAATAGTGCATCATCAACTGTCCTACCTTGCTGGCCAAGTCCCGATAGCGCAAATTTCCTCCATCACCTGTACAGAGACAGGCTTCTACTCGATGCCGCAACTGACTGTGCTAACGGGGCAGGCACAGAGCAAAGATAAATCGATCAATTAAGGAAACTGATTTCCAAGGGAGACTGCTAAGAATATGTTGTTTATTAGACCACCAGAGAAATAAACTAAATATTATGTTATGTTTGGGACATGGGTGTTAAATCTAATATTATAATAAGCAACTAGTCACCTATGACGTCATCTTTCATGACATGACGTCACTCTTTACGCCATTGTTCTAGGTATGCACGTAAAAAGGAGGTTTAGAATGAAACTATTCAGTCCTACTCTTTCAAAAGACTTCCCAACCTGTGAACGGATCACCATGAGTAGTGTCGTTTGCCATTTTCCCACACGCACTTAAAAGGAGTTACAGAATTACTTCATACATTTGGTGCGAAGTAATGGTGATTGGAAATTTTGTATGATATAATTTTCTACACTGATGGCCAAGAATCAATGATTAAAATTTATTCCTCCACAGGAGTCAACAGCTTTCGAATGCCAGACATCGTCCTGTCGTTAGGGTAGTAAGTAGCATATCCATCTCTAAACATTGAAGAAAGATAAAATATTCCTTTCCCTTAGGAAAAAATTCAGAACTGCTGAACTTACATAAAAAAGAAAGAAACGTTAGTTTGAGTACAAAATAAATGAAATGGTTAATCGTTTATGCGCTTGGTCAGGTCAAAATTGCAGGTACGATTTCATTGTTAGTTTCATAACTTTCTTGAAGGCAAAGAAGAGTTTCCCAACTCGATAACTATATCAGATGAGTCCATCGGTCAAGTATCTATACCTCATGTTAACACATGATGATTTCCTCTACAGAAAAAACTTCATCATATCATAAGAATTTTAAAACAAAAATGTATTTTTGAACCAAATGGTAGAGACAGTAATAAACTTGCATTATTAGATGCTCTATTACATGAGCTACAGCAATGTTATCTGCTGATGATACGACGATCTGGAGGAAATGTGAAGCAGAACAGCTGGATGTATGGCAGGAATCATTGACGTTTTTCAAAAGGAAATACTCGCCAATAAAAAAAAATTGTCACAAGTCTAACAAAAATAGGACAAATCCCGATATTTTTTCTGACTTAATAAGCTGAAGGGTGGAGAAGAATCGAAATATTTTGAACATGAAACAGAAGAAAATTATAAAGAAAATTAGAAGAAGATACAAAAAAATAGAGAAATTTTGCAGGTGTGCCAGGGGACTGGTGAAGCCGGGAGAAAGGCAAAATGCACATATAGTTCAGAAAGCATCTACATTGACTCAGAACCTTGAAAATGAAACTTAAAATATATGTTACTTGAACATTAAGACAGAACAGGTAGTAAGATTCATATGTAAGCAAAGTAGGAAATTACACAAGATGAAATATATGTATAGTGACGTTAATGGTATGAATACATGAATAAGATAAGTGAAGGAAAGATGCCAGATGGAAAGGAAATGGACTGGAGAACTACCAAGGGATAGAAGTATGAAGATAGTAGAAGAATATGTGAAATACAGGGAATTGGCAGTGAATGAAGAGGAGGAATGATGGAAGAAAGAAGACGATGGGAAGGTCGTGAGGTCGTGTGCCTGATGGCCCTGTTATGGCATTAAAATTATCCATATGGTAATGATGTACGTCATATATTCCAGCAATGTGTTGTACTGAAAACTACTAGAACTAAATTTCATTACAAATATTAAAATTACTCAGTAATAAAAGCGTTACTGGTGATGTCATCTAAACATATCAGAGAGCATAGTAGTAACTGGTTAAAAGAACTTGCAGGTACGTCATAAATTACTCGAATTCCGACCTGAACGAGAATTTAGATACTAAACACTTCGGATGATGGCGTTTCTCACGCGTAAGTCTTACTAAAAAAGCTTAGGGAAGTACAAAAAAAAATGGTTGTATAATAGAAACTAATTTCTACTCAATACATTTACTTTCATTACATAGTTTTGACTGGCGGTTAAAACACCAGTTCTTATAGTACTGCTCACTAGTCAGCCCAGTATTGTAAATCTGTTGCACACTGCGCTTTGACCTGAAGAGAGCGCTGTCAGAGCTGTTCACGGGCACAGCTACCCCGCCGGCACGGTTGACGTGACGTGGTTTCAATTAAGTAAAACAGACGCTGGGTGATTTAAATTGGGTGGAAAATCCAAGTGACACAGAAAAAAATCACACGCAATTTCGTGGGGGCAAGTCTGTAGGCTGATCAGTTTAATTAAACATTCGGTACTTTCCAGATTCCACTACCCTGAGCAGCAATTTCGTTAATTTTCCGTGCGACAGCTTGTTGATAGGTTGAAACTGGAACTGGCCGCTCTGAGAGTACTGAAAACAAGACTGTCGTAACTGTCGCGGTGGTGTTGTGAGATCAAATTTTACTTAGAATGGGGAAATTTTGATCCAGGTAAAATCCTTCCCTCTGATTCATGATATTATTGTGATACATTTTTTGTATATGCTTGACTTCAGATAAACTGCTAGAACTCACGATACAAACTGAGATTGATGCAAAACTCGTCACTTTAATGTATTATCGCAAGAGGATTTATCCCTACTTATCACGATTACATTAAGTAAATGAAACGTTTGCCACTATCAATAACACATGCTACACACAAATCAAAAAAAAAAAATAAGGAAAATGTACGTCCCTGAAGTATGGCGAAGAGATTCTTATCACCGCTCCTTAGATAACACAGCAAAGATAACCAACTATTCACATCAAAAAACGTTCCCCAATCAGAACACATTGCTGCGAAGTTACGTTTGTATACGGCTTAACTTTCTCGACGACGCGACGCATCGAAATAAAACACATCCTATTTTACTGTTTGGACCATGTGTTCAAAACCGCATCAAAATCCGACCACCAGTTTTTGAGTAAACCACGTTCAACAAACAAACATACAGTCGAACAGATATGTTTTTCTGTATTTAGCGGCTTCCTAAAGCCGCATCAGCACAAAATATACTTCATTTTTAGTGTTTGGTCCCTAGACTCCACAATATTTGAAACCCTAATTAAATCCGTCCAGTCGTTTTTACATGAATCGCGCTCAGCGAAACAGAATTTTCTTCTTGTAGTCGAAGTATTTACAGCAATGTATATATAAGTATTTTGCATCGATATAGTGTTATATTAATTTCTTAGGTAGTGAGACTTTAATTGAAGTTGCAAACCTTCGACAATAACATCTTCAAACAGTTTTTTATGTTAGTAATCTATATATATAAAGATAAATGTATTTATGTTTGTTTGTTTGTTATTCATACAAATCCACAGTTTTCATCCGATCTCGATGAAACTTTGCACACTTATCCTTTCAAACAAGGAGAAAAATACTGTCTACATTTGGTTGAAAAATTATCTGTATAATTAATACATGTTGTCTTATAATTTCGAAATATTACTGAACGGCGATAGACAGACGCGTTGGATATGGAGGTCTCTGTACTGTTTTTCCGTGTAGTGGTCAGGTAGCCCAGTGGTTAAAGCGCTTGCTTACTAATATTTGGGTCGTGGTCTGCGGTTCAAATCTCCGTGGAGGCTAAGATTTGTAAAAATTGTTTTTGATCGTAAGAGTCACGCCTGGGCCGACGGTTATTCGGATTGAATGTTAAACTGTAGATATCACAAAGTTAGGGGTGTAATCCGAGGCAAATCGTAGGTAGTCTTGCAATGCTGTAGGTGTACACTTTTTTAGGTTATATTGATCCATCAGAGGTGATTCGTATTCAGTGTTTGTGATCTGCAGTAGTAATACTATAAATGCTCTGTCTTATGTTACGTTTTGACAACTAAATGCCTATACCGATATTGACGGAATTTGACGAGAAAATCTGTAGGGAGAGCACAGGACATATATATATTTTTTTTTTTTTTTGGTATGATTAACTGTTGTAGTCACGACGTTTTGAGAACTTATCGAATAGTGACGGAGAGACGGATGTGTGTGTGAGTCTGTAATGTTACGTCGGTTGCTCAAGCTATGCTTCTCGCGCATTATGTTATTGTATAATTTGTTAATAAATTTCGTTTAGAGAAAAAACGTATTATTTAGTATAAATGTCGATTTTCTCTGTCCTATTGCTTTGTGTCTGCTTAAATGTTTCTGGCATCAATTTATTTTTCCTTCTTTCTTGACATGCCTTGCGGGCGTAAACTGGCCTAAGTTGTAGCTCTAGCAGAGCACGAGCAGCTTAAGTTATTAGAACCCAAGAATCGAATGCTCATGCTGAAGAAAGAAGAAAAGTCCAAGCTGAAATAAAGCTGCCCTTAGTTAACACCCGCTCCCCCCCCCCCCCCACATCCCTCACATTCGTTTCGGTCATATTATGCCGACTCGGTATTATTTGGGACCAATCCTTCGCTACCAAAAACTTTTTATAATCAATTCTGGAAAAGAAATTCTTAATCCACGCGTACGAAGTCGCGGGTATTAGATAGTAATCAATATATTGCTTCTGATGTTCTCAACAATGTGTAATTGACATTGAGTAACTTAGGGTTTTTAGGTCTGGAAAACATTCCACAGCCCCAGTGCTGTCATGTGTCAATTCGAAATGGCTGCTAACTGCTTCTGATTTTTGGGTCGTTTTTAATTTTTTCAAGTTTGCAATCACTTTGACTAATTTCTTGTGGTAAGGGACATGGAGCAGATCATGAAGGAAATGTATAAGAGTTACATTTTTATTATTATATGCCTTTAATCATTTTATTTAAAGTATTCACTACTGTGCTTTTACAAAATATACTTAATACTGGCGGAAACCATCAATGACAACGAACATTCGTCGAAATTTTAGTTTTCAAAAAATGGTTTCGTGAGAATTGCATAAATATTAGGTTAATCGGAAGAACGACGCGTTGCGTTGGCTTGGGGTGATACGCGGTGCCACGCCCTGCGGCGGTGTAGCCTGCTGGGCGGCCCATTAAACACGCCCACGACCAGTCGATACGACATCCACGGCGACCCACAGTCGGACGCCGTCAACACTGGAGCACCGCGGAAATAACTTCGATCGGGCGTCACGGCGCCAATTACCACTGTGCTACTGCTGGACGGTACAGTATTGGCAGCTGGAACAAGTTAGGCGGCCCGACCGATCAGCTCCTTGTGCTAGAGCGCAGGTAGATGTTTGCTGCCTGTGCCTTTCTTTGAATTTATAGGTTAAAACAGTTCTGGTTACAAGGTTACTTGTAGACCCAACGACCAAATTCCTAGGATTACAGCAAAATGAATAATTTCTTCTGAAAAATGCTGATTTCTCATAATTCTGTGTCGTTAGCAACACTTTACTTTTGTTTTTACTTATGTGGCAATGAATTAAATTGTATGGACTTTACACATTTCCGGCAGTTTAGCCCAAATTGAAACAATGTTGTCTCAACATTAAACAAGATAACCGTTTTGGGAATTGCCTTACTAATTATGGTTAGAGACTAGCGAGTCAGGAAGGACCTTCGCCGACTGACGATTTGGTCGATACGATGTGCAATCGGAGGAGCCAATCAACACCGCTTGTTCTTCTTTACCACTTTTCCTCAACATTAAAGGTTGGCTGCCTTTGCTGTGTTTTGGAGCTTTGGTTTTACAGCCGCATTTCGTTGTTGACGCTAAGTATTTTATACCTACTGCCAGATCGTACTTCGTACTAACGGAGGTATTGAAGTGTTGTCATCTGTCTGCGAAATACGTAACTACGTTCTGTGTGTGATAAACGCATTTTTAAAACGTGTAGTTTATGAAGCGGTGATTGGAGACCGTCCCAGCACTCGCCTTGATGGCTGAGGGAAATCGTCTAAAACTCGCAGTCAGGACGGCCTGTACGCTGCGGCCTGGACTCATGCCTGGCGTCGTTGACCTCTTCCATCCAGTGGGCGGCGTTAAGTCCCAATGGCAGCTAGCAAAATAACACCACTACGCAGTGTATAATTTTCCAAAGACTTGGGTTATTCTTCCTTGTCTCCTCTCACTTGACACGGCAAAAAAGTCACAACACCGGATCAAACATTTCGAAAAACCTTAAGAGTCTGGGTGAGAGGTTAACGCTTGGATGTGGCATTCGGGAGGGCGCAAATTCGAACCTCGGTCTGGATTTTTTTTTTTTTTTTTTTTTTTTTTTTTTACAGTTTAACGTCCCTTTTTAACAACGTGGTCTTTAGAGACGGGAAAGGATGGGGGCAAGGAATGGGAAGGAATTCGGCCATGGCCTTTTGAAGGAAGCATCCCGGCATTCACCTGGAGTGATTTGGGGAAACCATGGAAAACCCAAATCTGGATGCCCGGACGGGGATTCGAACCGCCGTCCTCCCGAATGCGAGGCCAGAACGCTATCCGTTACACCACCACGCTCGGTCTCGGTCTGGACACCTAGATTCCGGTTTACGTTAGTTTCCCACAATCACTGCAGACGAATGCTAGGATAGTTCTTTCGTACCCGTTCACTGCCACAAATCTTCTCTAATCTCTAGCGACCTCGACGTTGACCAGCCGTAAAGCCCTTTAAAGTTCGGGTTAAACTTACAACGGAAATTACTATGCCCAACACATATTTTAAAAATTCGCAACAAATCCGAAATGTATCAAATATTTAACGTTTCTCGGGAAAATAATAAACTCTTTATAATGATACAATGCCTATTAGCCTAATTACGTCTCCTTTTGCTAATTTAATTGTCTGCGTCTTGTTGTAGCCAGTTCAGTATGTTGAGTGCGATTATAGAGAGTTACTTTCACTCTGTAGGAAGCAGCGAAGATCCCTGCATAAAGCGCAGGCAACGATAATTGTACCTGCAGGTCGAGTTTCTAGAGTTCACAGCAATGCGCCTCACTTGTTTGAGCTATAAACAGAGATGAGATGTGCGCCCAGTAATACCGGTCTGCAGGGAGAGTTATACCCACCGCACTTCTCGCCAAATGGGACCAAAAGTTACGTTTGAGCCGCACAGTATCGGGCGGCAGAATATTCCGGAGTTAACTTCGAGCCACCGACGAGAGTTCTGCGAAGGTAACAACACAGATAGCGCGCAATTTGTGTAGTGACGCAGCACTGAAGTGGACTTTGCCGTAACTGTTTATTTTCACTGAAGTTCTGAGACGTGAAACAGAGTCGTGTAGTTTTCTGGTTTTAATTAATCATATTTCAGACGAAGAGTTTCGTGTAAATGACGTGGGTGAGGCCAAAAACTAATTCAATAATTTCCAGAGCAGAGAACACTTCACCAAATGCGAAGGACCCAGATATGTACTTAATACACGCGTGAGCGCGTCTTCGCAAATCAGTTTACAAATGTTTGCTTATTTAAAGCCAACGTTGTAAAAGATCTGGCAGTCCGATATTCCGTAAATTGAAACTCGATGTAAATACTGGCACTCTTCCCTTTAAAGATCTCATAATATCTAACGTAGTGAAAATAAATCAGCCTCCTTCCCTTCACTAAACAACAATATCAGGGTGTTGTATAGTACATTCTACAAACAAAATTTCTCTCGAAGTTGTAATTAGAAGTACGGAGTTGAATAAAAAAAAATTAAAAATACTTGGCACACTACCAGTACCAGTGCAAAAAAAAAAAAAACCCATAGCGCTACATCACTCTAAAATTTTAATTTCAAGCTTTTAGATTAAAAATTCAAACAAAAAAACTAACAACTGTGTATGCTCATTTTTTCATCTGAGAGCATATTAATCTCCCAGTTATTTATCCGCATTTGACAACAAAGTATAAACTTCACTTCTGAGATAAGCCCATCGGTCAATTAACTATATGAGAAGAATGAAACTAATTGACTTGGATCATGCGAAGTTTAGATCTATTGCATTGATAAAATAGAAACTCTAAGGAAAAAATTACATGTCAATATGTACCCATAAAATTTATTCTAAATTATGTATTTCTGTTTAAAAAGCATAAAATTATGTATATTTTCAACTATCTTTGAAAATACATTCTGTAAGTTCTTACGGCCGTTTGCCTTATTCCGCAATGTAAGCTTATGTAGCACGTAATCCATTGAGATCCTGCTGAGCTTTGCATGTCCAAGATTGATAGAAGTGCATCCCTCTAATGGTTCCGTACAGCACAGTTGCTAACGTGGCGGTGAGTACCGACTTGAGTCAAACCTCACGCTTCTATTCGTCTTGTGTTTGTTATTACTACTGCAGGTTAGGTTCTTTAGGAAGTCGAATATGTTAATGGTTATCAGATAAATGAAAACACGTTTCTCGTTTGGGTGGTTTACAAATATCCAATGCCAAAATTTTTTAAAAAATAAAAAAAGGTTGAACTACTAGTAGTTAGGACAGCGATATTTAATTTTTTGTAACGGTTGTTGTAATTAAGTGCTAAATGCTATATCACAACAGGGAATGATGATCAGTAAAAGTACGTCCTAAACTGTGTAGAAGAAAAAATTATAATAATATGATTTTCGCCTTGATGAAGATGTTATTGTTAATTTTTACGTTTTTCATTTCATCGATCTTATTACGTTCGAAAAGCAAAATGATCATTTACGGTGATAGAAGCTCAGTTTTAGTGCAGGTTGTTTTACAGTGCATGCATCGAGTATAATTTTTTTAGGCTATTTCCAACCCGTCCAAGGAATATCGCCTGCGAAGCTGAATAACTTATTCAACGACAGGTACCTCGGATAGTCGCGCGATATCGGGTGGCAAACAAGTCAGTGTTTCCGCCGGAACAGTAGGAACTGGATAAATAAATAAATCATCAGACATATGGAATTATTGATCGGGAGACCTAAAACCGTTCTTTGGTAGCGTTATTAATAGATTCAATTGCACTCGCAAACCGCCTCGCTTCTGAAAACTCAAACACTGTAGTAATTCTTCGGAATAAAGATATTTATTCTAATTCCGACCTTTTTTAATAGTCAATTCGTAGTTTTCGAGTGCTATATCTCTATGACCGTTAGAGATTTGTAAAGTGTATTTTTGCTATAACTATGAAGTTTCCAGTAGCATACACATTTGTTCTGTCCGCTAGTACATTTTCGAGGACCGTAAAGTGAATGTGTAAACAAGTCACATATTTGGTTCCGCAGTTGAAACTGAAACACTAAAACTAACGTTGAAACTGGCATAGAACGTAATTGTTCATCTGAATAGGAGTAAAACAAATATGTAAACACTATTTAATTAGCAATTTACTCGCTGCTTCGCGAATGTTCACCCTAGGTGTGTGGAAAATGCTTCACGCATTGTTATCATGGAGATGCAAAAAAAGAAAGGAAATGACACCTAAAAACTTTCTTTTCTTTTAGTTAGTACCATTGTGTTCTGCGGTTATGCACTACTTCGGATGACTATCGTCGGTGACCTAGTGAGAGGTAGCAAGTTGTGAAGATCCATAGCAGTGTTACTCCTGGTATCGCAGTGTGGGGAACCATCGGGTCACCGCTGGTAGTAGTTGGGGGAATCCGGCGACACAACGGTATGTCACGTACATACTGCATTCTAATGTATTATCTGTCATGCAACAGTAGAGTGGTGCCATTTTCCAACAGGACAATGCTAGTCCACACTCGCCACGTGTCTCTATGAACTGTCTGCTTCATGTTCAGTTACCCCCGTGTCTATCAAGATCCCCGATGGAATATGTGTGGTATCATCTCACAGGTTAAATCCGTCCCAGCGCCAGTATATCATGATATCAATGTCCAGTTACAATAAGTGTGGGCCAGTTTTATGACACTCTTCCCAACCGTATCAGTGCAGGTATCCAGGCCAGAGGGGGTGCAACTGTAGTATATTGAGAGATTTTAGCTATAATATGTTCTAACTTTCGCTCGGGATAATTTTTCTCAAGCTGCAGCTATGTAATGTAATTCCACCCAACGAAGCAGAGCTCAAGGTTGGGCAAAGTCACTTCCCGTGGGAAGCAGTCCCCCTACCAGGGTAACTCCGAAAACCCTTAGCCAGGGATTTTAGACGAATAGGATTAAGTCACATGACTTCTCCCCACCACGTTTCTACTCTGGAGAGCGCAGTCTGGAACGGCCTCCGGGGCAGCCGTTTCAAAGGATGGACCACGTCGCCATACGGCAAGCAGATTTTATTAGGTAATGGCTAATGCAATTTATACCTTCTGGCTGGCTGAGAAAGAATATCCCGAGTGGCAGGATTTTATTAGTAGCAGATGCCTTTTATGAGAGCTAGTTTATGCAGTATTTTTCATTTATTTCAAGTGTATGTCTGTGCCCATTTTTGCTGAAGTATTAAAGTCACTCATTTCTTTCAACTACATGTTTTCATTTGCATCGCTGATTCCTGCTCATTACTAGCTTTAAGTGCGGGCAGAACGTAGTCACTCTGATCCTAGGGCCACATATCTTCGAAAGCTAATCGAGGAGTGGTTGATCAGAGACGAATCCAAACTTTGGCTGTGGTGACTTGGCGCTCAGTTACTACACAACGTTATACTGGTAAGTACACCCAAAGTGCTAAGTTCCTTAAAAAACTTGACTGAACTTTCTAATCACTAAATAACATGACGTACCCGCTCAACCCGTAAAGATTCTTCTCACCTTCTGGGTGCTTCACATTTTTGGTTATCAGTGTGTATTAGAGGACAGAACAGTAGGAATAGCAACAATGCGCTATGCAAATCTTTTATGATCTTCGTTCTTGTAAATGGCAGTCGATCATTGAAGAAACAAAATCACAGCCACATATGATATCTGCAACTCTAGACACATAATTCATGAAAAATATTAATAGCTCCTAATCGATGCGAATTTAATATATTGGTGTAAAACAGATCCTGGAAAATGCACCATCAGATTTATAAAGTGGAACAGAGTGATTCTGAACATAACGGAACGCACTGTACCAGATGTGACCAGCAGCAAAACAGCTTTCACAGCCTCCGCAGTGCATTTTACATGCTGTTGGCTTGTGCAATTCCTCTTCGATTACGGCACTGCCTATGCGGTAGTTACGGTGCAATTATCCAATTCTTTTTGAAACTGTGGAATATTTTTTTAGACAAAAGTAATTAAAAATATAAGTAATATAGTCATTCAATTGTTTACTATGATTCCGGCGTATTCCGTCTAGAAGAGGGTTTTGAGATAAACGGTATTTTTAAAATAACCTGGGGCAGAAACTGAATCCTCTAAAAGAAAACCGAATTATAAATCTGTTAATCCCTAGGAAAGAAATGAAGATACTTACCTTCTCACCAGGAAATTGAGGATGCACTCGTTTTCGAATCCAACAGCAGAGCCAAGTAGTCTTTAATCACCGACGTAATACTATGACGGTCATTAACGATGCACTTTCCGTCTAAAATTACGAGGAATTGCACAAAAGTATTCCTTCCAGATTGTTCTCTTTACGTTATTCGACTAAATAAATTCTGCCTTGATTTTTTCCTCCTCTAACGCGTCTTCAACCCTTTGTCCTTGCTACTAAAAACGGCTCTTTCTTCTTTTTTTTTTCTTTTTTTTTTTTTTTTTTTTTTTTTTTTAAAAAAAAAGATGATCGTCTCATGAATTGCTGCAATGGAAAATTTTATCATTAAACCGATCAGCAACCTTAACAATAATTATTACAAGAGGACTGCAGTATCCCAAACAAACCACAAGAAACTAGAAAAGTCAAATCAGTATCAAGCCAACAAGGTATTGGCACATAGTGTTTCAAAACACAACAGAAGATGGACTTCACTTCAAAATCTCACAAGTGATCGAATAATTAGCATTTGGCACTAAATTTAGATCGAAAATTTAAATCATCAATTTCGTGAAAATTACTATACTTTGGAAACTGAAATAGGGCTGTATGAGAAGGTTCCCGTTTATGTACTCCTGTTCCTGGAAGCCAACGGAGTTGGGCTGAACGAGGGCTGCTTCCCTGCGCATTGCGTGTGTAGAGCCAGTCGTTTCTGACACTTCGAGGGGAACTAATCTTTACAGCACCAACCATATAACATGAGGCTACTAGTAGATTCACCCAGGAAGGAAAAACGTCTGGCGTTGCCTGCCAACAACCCGAACATTGTGGACTTGCTTTTATTTTTATTCTGTATTTGAGTAATTTCTGTTACTTGTTTGAACTGGATAGTTAGCAGGTTGAGTTAACAACCTCGTATTTACACGTTTAGAATAAATTGTAAAGAATCAGAAAATGTTGCCAATAAACACATCCTCGTCCTATCATTAATAGTGAAGTTATTTAAATGAAATGATTATCTAATAAGCTCACAGAAATCAAATTTGTAATTTAACGTTTTGTTTAGTTCTTTCATATGTGATGAATTCACGACCATCTCTTACGAAATGAGCCCAGGTCTGTCTTCACGTGGGATTATTCCGTTCAAACTAAACAAAAATTCTTACAGTTTTGCAGAACGAAACCTTTGGGCAAAATACAAGCCAAGTTCTTAAATCAGCTAGATATGACCAAGGGATAGAGACCTTTGATCCTTTGCTAATACTAGATTACTGTAAACGATGACGTCACCGAATGTTGACGTCGGGCGCCCGTTCTTCGTAGGCGAATTAGCAGCGACCGGAGATGTTATTGAAGCAGTCCGCTTGGAACGACTCACTATTTCATGAAATAACATTCCGCTTTACACGCAGTCTCCAAGCGAGAGAAAGATAGCGGGCCCACCCAGTGATGTGGCTCCGTGTTCCAGGAAGGACCCAGGGCGGGTGGTATGCAGCGCGATGATAGAGTGGTGCACAGACCCATGTGTGGGATGGCAGCCAACCGCATTTAAGCTGAGAGTGACAGATGACAAATGTCGCTGTAGTCTTCTATTCGCTTTTGGACATTACCTTAACTTCCTCGGCTTCTTCTTCTGTGTCGCTCGCCAATGCCAACCACATCTAAGATGGCAATTGCCGACCCTGGCAGCGTAACGGCTAGCGTGTTGGCCTCTAGTTGCTGGGGTCGCCGTTTCGAGTCCGGCCTCGGGCATGGGTGGTTTTAATTAAATGTTGTGTCCGTCTTGTGTTGTCCCCACTGTTGTGAATAAAAACACTTGAGAGATACTACATGTTCAGTTACAAAAATGACGTAGACTTGAAGAATCATTCTACATTAGTAGATTTAATATTGAAATGTTGTGAAGCTGCCTAAATGGCAATAAAAGCCGAAGGCCATATATTAAATTAAAAAAAATAATAATAAAAAAAGATGGCAATTCTACCGCAGTTGCTTGTCAAAAATATAAATAACATTAGGTCATAACAATACAAGTCCCGAGAGGAGATTTTCTGCCACATTCGTACGGTCACGTGCATACAATATTGTGTCCTGATTGGCTGGTACACAGACGTGACAGGATATACCTCTACGATAAAAGCTGCCACTCCTTCACCGAGTTCTTATTTCTCTTACGAAAACACACCAAGCCCCACGATTCCATCTCACGTTTTCGTAAGGTATAGGCTTAAGACCCATTCACACTAGTGGTCAGCTTAGGTCAAAAATCGCTATACACGTAATCCAATGGGAGCATTCACATTACGCGGTCCGCTCAGGTCAGGGCAAGGCAGCTCAAACTGAAGATCGCGCCGCCACCGATCAACAACGGTCAAGACCTGAGCTGAGCTGAGCTTACCGCTAGTGTGAACGAGCAACGGTCAGGTCAGGTCAGATCAAATGGGCGGCGAATGTCTGAAAACTATGCTCGTAAGCAATAAAAAAAAGAGTAATAGATAAAAAATAAATGCTTTTGCGGTATGTTATTTCTGTTTATTATAAAGTCGGCAAACTTTAATATAAATTCAAATATTATTACACATTTTAGTACTGTCAAGATACGGATCCTGTTTCCGAATTTTTTTTAAAAAAATATTGTGAATATATTTTTAGAATAAAATGCTTCTGTACCAGCGTTGGCACAAAAATAAAGAATATTTGTAGGATTTCTCTCACTCATCCTGAAATTCACTTTGTAAATGGCATGAAATTTTATCCTTCCGTAAATAATTGTTCAAAATACATCTGCTAAAATTATGTTATCAATTAATCCTGGAGGCAGAATTAATTTTTCTAAAATAAATTTGAAATCTTTGAGCCCTAAAATATCAAAAACATTTCCTGTCACTCGTCTCTCACGGCATAGCCGGTAGTTAGCATTCATTTTTCTCTTGATCTGTTTGCACTTGAAACTCTGGATGCACCCAGAACCATCCTGTTTTTGATCTTGACGTATTTTTAGGCTCTTGATCCAAAATCATTGCGATTTAATTGACGTTGGGGTAGAAAACGGCATTGTTTACTATGAGCAACGGAAATGGAATGGCCTCATCTACTACTTGATCTGGCCTGACCTGAGCTGAGCTGACAGCTAGTGTGAGGCCGGCCACACACAGAACCGGGCGAGGCAGGGCGGGGCAGGGCATTTTGCCCCGGGGCGTCTTGTGCGACGTGAAACGCTCGGGTGCCTATGGAGCATCACACACAGGACCGGGCGGGGCAGGGCACGTCGAAAAGACGCCCCGGGGCAAAATGCGAAGCTGAAACAAATTATGCCCCGGGGCAAGTCGCTGCCGGGCAGAACGTTCTGCGCATGCGCTGTCATGGGACCCACCCTCCCTCCCCGGTCTCCACTATCTCGCGGTCTGGTTGTGTTGTGTTTCGAATATTCGACTGATTTGTATGTGTGCCATGTATGACTGTAAGATTTAAAATTTATATGGCTATACAGGGTTATTATATGGTTGAATAACTAATGGTCAGGAAAAAGAGGACCAACATACATACCTTAAGGTTATCAAAAGCCGCTCCTCTGGGGGTATGGCTGTTCTCAAGTTGGTATTTTGCTTTTCTATTCTGCTCCGAATGCTCTCAAGTACAAAGTCGAATGTCGAAATTGACATGCGACAATAATTAAAAAACTTGTCTGGGTTCGGCTCGAAGCTCATAAATAAAACTTCCTATATTCCTTTTCAGGTTTATAGGGTGTATACCTATTGTTAACATTGTGGTCCAAGAGCTGCAGATAGTTCCAAATTAACAAAACGGTCTCTTCATCTTCATCCATTTCAAAACGATACACTACACACCAGTATGCTCCTACTGAGTTCACTGACAGGTGACTTGTGTTTGACTTGTCGTGCCCCGCCTCGTTCTGTGTGTGACAGCAGCACGACAGGGCAAGTCAGGCGACTCGTCGCGCCCCGCCCCGCCCTGCCCCGCCCGGTTCTATGTGTGGCTGGCTTGAATGCTATCCTGGATTGTGAGCTGAGCTGAGCTGAACTGACCGCTAGAGTGAATGGGCCTTTAAGCCATAATATCATACCGGTATCAACACCACATATTGGAAAGAAGAGTCTTATGTTACGAGTCAATAACTCGAACATTGTGGACTTCCTTTAATTTATGTGCATTAGTCCTAGTAGCAACTAACGTCACACAGATGAGTCCAATCTCATGTCCTATGTATTTATTTACCTGAGCTAAAGTCATATTATTTCTGTGTATGAACTATTACATTCATTGTTTCTTTGGTTTTCAACGATTAGATTTTTAATTTTCACATTCTCTGTGTAGCATAATTTTTACTATTTCCCTATTTTAATGATAATAAAACGGTAGCACATTTTAAGGCCGATTTTGTATGTGACTTCATTTTTTCCGCATATAATGTACTGAACTTAAAAACTTTAAAATGTTTTTATAGTGTAGTCATATTGATATTTATAGGGAAAGTGGATTATTCTAATTGCTTGGAAATATTTCCACAGCGTCCGTGATTATTTTACGAATCCATTATTTATGCAGATCTCGAGGTAACCAACCTTCACAGGTGTTATAATTAATTTCATATTCAAATTAATTAAACGAGTGGACACATCATATTTTGTGGAAAAGAATTAACACAACATAAATACGTCAATTTAGTTAAAAACATATAGTAGAATCTTACGGCTGAAAAATCGTGAAATCACATCGGACTTTACGATTCAATGAAGTCCTTCCCGTTGTCATCTCCCAATCACTACTGTCACACTTCTCGGCCACTTGTAGGTATTTACATTGGACATCAAACTTGTGGTTAAGTCTGTTAAAAATAAAAAAAAATACGAGGTCGATTTATTTATTACTCTGAATTTAATGTGTAAATTTAAGTTCGTATTTTAGCCACATCAGGTCAACCAGTCATGACCTTTGACCTTCTAAACTGGAACTATTCCAGACCCGTGAACATACTCAAAAGAAGGTCACAGGTCCTCTAACGGAAAACTGAGAAAAATGTAAATGTAAAGACAGCACCACAAGACGATGTTAAAAATAAAATCCGTTGCAGCAGAATTATCATTTTTATCGACAACACAAAAATTATTAAGTTTCTTTATCAAAATCCAATTTTGCAGGCGGATATTGCGATTGCAATTGTCAAAGAACGAATTCGGCATAAAACCTGTTATAAAACATCAGTCGAAATATTTTCGAGATTAGTTAACGCTGTATGAACTTATGTGCTAAATCATACGATCGATGACAGCAAGTGCAAAACATTTTTTTGTTCTTTTTTGAAAACTTTACGTAAAGAAATTGTTAGTTAAATTTTATTATAAGACCAACAGTAACTTTCGCAAGTACGAATGGCTCTAAAGGAACCATGACTGATCATTTCTTCATTGTTGGTTCAACTGGATTGGGCATGTGCTGAGGAACGAATGCCTCCTTAAGACTGCTCTGGAGGGGACTGTAAACGGAGAGAAGAGAAGAGGTCGGCGAAGGATGAAAATGATGGATGATATAATGATAAATGGGAGATATATAGAAACTAAGAGAAAGGCGGAACAGAGGGAGGTGTGGAGGGTTGTCACTGTGCGTGGAAATGCTGTATAGCAGAGAACTCTTGATGATGTTGGTTCAATGATCTGTCGCGTTGCAGCACTTTGCCGGTCAAAACGGGCCCCTCACGGTATGAGGTGGTATTACACTGTTTTCTGCACAATGGTGCAGTTTAGTCAATATTTTTATAGTCCTTAACATTTCTTAAAAGCATTGAAATCATAAGGATGACAGAAATGTGATGAATAAATTTTTGGGATAGATATACACCAATTTATAAGGAAAAATACAGTAATTGACGTAACTTTTATAAGAACAATTGCTTACGATTTATTTCTTTAAACTTTTGTATTTGTATTCACAATTCTTATATGGAAATTTTTGAGTTAATGCCCCCCCCCTCTGAATTTGCTCTAACTGCTTTCTCGATTTGTTAAAACTTTGATTCTTAAATACTCGTTCACTTTGAGGACTTAATCTGTATCCGAAATCGGTTTTAATCCCACGAATTCCTTGGATGGAGTGTCAAAATAAATGCGTCTGCCTCAGTTCAACACCGTAATTGGCATGATCTTTCTTATACGTTGTGGTTTGTAGACGTATGTATCACAAAAACTCTTACGTATGACCGAGCGTGGTGGGTAAACGGTTAACGCTTTGGCCTCGCATTCGGGAGGACGCTGGTTCGAATTTCCGTCCGGGCATCCAGATTTGGGTTTTCCATGGTTTCCCCAAATCACTCCAGGCGAATGCCGGGATGCTTCCTTCAAAAAGGCCATGGCCGAATTCCTTCCCTTTCCTTGTCTCCAGTCCCATCCCGCCTCTATTGACCTCGACATCGGCGAGGCGTAAAACCATAAGTAGAAAAAAAAAAAAAAAAAAAAAAAAAAAAAAAAAAAAAAAAAAAACTTACGTATGTAGTCTGTCAATTAACACGATAGATATGGTCTTTATCAGTGAATCTCAGTGCCTTTAAGTGACGCTAGTACATGATGTCGGCTTGTGGGGTCAGTTGTGTTCAGTGCTACTTAACTCTTATGTGTGGCAGTTAGAATTATAATAGTAGTATTGCAGATATCATAAGGAAAGAACTTTTATGTTGACTAGAGCGTCTTAAAAATGATTGTCGTGGTGTCTGGATGGGAGGTGGCGTGACGCCGGCGGCCGCCCGCACTCTGCGCCCGACACGCGGCGCCGGTTTGCCGAGTGGATCGCCCTCCTGATGGACGGACGGCAGAGGACAAAGGCCTCAGCGCCAGGAATTACTGCACCACGCAGCTGGTGCTGATAACTCATTTGAGAAGTTAGAGTAATACTATTTGTTTGTACACGCTCTGGTATAAACATTGATGTGGTTAGTGATTTTAAATAGCTGTCCATCGAAGCTACATCATTTTCTCAGTACATTAAGCAGTGCCAACATGGAGAGCTTTAGAGCTGGATGGATATTTGGGGCAAAGAAAGGGGAAGAATTTTGCCTAGCATTCGCCTCGAATGTTTTAGGGGAAATAATAATAATCTGTAATCTTGGTGTCTGGGACAGAATAGAAACCGCGTCCTCTCGAACGCCAGATTCGAACATTAACCATTTACTCAATAGTTTGGTAATTACTGCATCATCCCTTACAATATCAATATTAATTTAGACCTTAGAAAAGTTCTTTTTATTAAAAACATAAGTTGACGCAATAAGTGGAAGTTTAAAATTAGCACAACTAGAGGAATGTCAACTTTTAATTTCCCGTTTTATCCATCATTTAGCGCACATCATTCACAAATTACTCGTTGAATTTAGAGGAGCTATATCTTTGAATCACTTCCTAGGATGATGAAAAATGACTGATTTAGTAACTTCCGGAGCCAAAATATAGTTCGATAATTTCAGATGTGTACAAATGTCGTATCATATATATATATGGGTACCCCAAATGTAGGAGTTTCTACGAAACATTTGGTGGTTGCAAACGGAATAATCTATTCTGATTACTTTATTTTGTGGCACTGAACCCTATACCAACAGTTAAAGAAATTCCTTCGTAAGAAATTGAAAAGTGTACGGTTCAAATAAAACTTTAAGCGTTTTTGTTTTGTAAGCAAAAATCGAAAATCAATGGTTTTGCAATATTTAACCCGTAAAAAGTACATTTTAATTCAATGAATACTAATTTTCGCGTTAACATTTTTACTTGGGACAAAAAGGGGTTCTTATCCTCAGTATAGTAATCAAAGAGAAATTACAATTTTGCAACATTTAATCTACACAAAGCATTCTGATAATTATCAGACCATCATGGGAACCATAACTGGTACAGATTCTGGTACAAACAATCAACGGAGAGCATGAATGTAACCGGTGCGCAGATAGTCAAGATGTGGCGGAAAATCATTGAATTAAAGTTATTGTTATCAGCCAAAGATACGCCATTATTAGCTAAACATAAAGTTTACGTCACCGCAAGAAACAGAATAATGTGGAGGCCGTCTAAAATTTGCCTACGTTAATAGGTTCAGGGCCGCTTTTTAGGGGGAGGAGACCCAGAGTGAAGTTCTATATATATATATATATATAAATTTTTTTTCGATGGGTTTATTCAAACCTTATAACATTACAACATTTCTACATTACAATATTAAAGTTTCATAATACACTCTACGTTACAGAAACATCAATATGAGTACTCTGGTCAAATGAAGAGGCTATATGCGTCATCAAGATTGGTCACGGAGAAGAAGTCCATCCAGATATGCTCCGAAGTGGCATTTGTACCTCGTTGATTTTTTTAAATTCCAAAGTGTTATTTTATGTGTGGATAAATAATCATCTAGATCCTTAGGTTTTTTATTAGAATATTGTACACTGCTTGTCCTAATACCCAGACCAGTGAGTTATGTTTTTCCGGTGGCATGGTCTTGATGTCTGGTCGTATTAGAATCTCGCATGTAACCTCAGATGGAGAAGTTCCTAATAGAGTTGCCGTTGCATGCTTCGTCCAGTTCCAGATATGTGCAGCCTTTCCACAAGTAAAACGATGAATTAGTGTGTCAGTATTTCCACATGTATCACATCTATCTGTAGATTTCATATGGATTCGAAATAATCTCACATTTGTAGGTACAGTGTTATTAACAACTTTGTACCACATGGCTTGAATTTCGGATGATAGAACTTTAAGAAATATATTAGACCATACGTTTCGCCAATTTGTGTCTGCGAATTTTGATTCAACAATGTTTTTGCGTCCTTCAGATGTCAAAGTTTTGTATAGATCATTGGTTGTTACAGGAAGTTTATCCTTTCGGGCAGCCGTAATATAACTTAGTTCTTGATAATAGAATCTTATATATTCGAAGGTCTTGTCAATAAGAGCTATATTTACAGGCGGATCTATACTGGGTGGTTTATAGTAATTGATAATTTGTGACGTTATTGTGTTTTTATTTCTCTGGACGTTATTCATAGCTCGTAAGAAAATAGCCTTTGCTTTGCAGCTAGCGTCCATTAGACCCAAACCACCTCTTGTTGTTGGTAGTGTCAATGTTTGAAAATTGACTTTAAATAATTCGCCCTGACATAAGAACCAAGATATGGCACGTTGAACATTCTGAATTATTTCTCTGGGAGGCGGAAGCACTTGCGCTATGTAATTTAGTTTCCCAAGTACAGCCAAGTTAATTAGTCTTGATTTTTGAATTGCGTTAATTTTTTGCTTCTATGAAGTTGTAACGTTCCCCTGGTACTATTCAAAATATTGCGCCAGTTAACTGTGCACATTTTACGAAGGTCAGCCTCCAAAACTACGCCCAATGATTTGTGCGTATATACTTGTTTCAAATCCTGCATATCGGTGGTAACTTGGATTCCCGCTCCAATATGAAGGATCGCTGATTTAGTCATGTTAATTACAGCGCCACTCGAAGTACTGAATAAATTTAATTGATCTCGAATTATATCCAAGTTGGTAATGTAAAACCCTATATCATCGGCATAAGCCCTGCCTGTATATCTTTTCCCTTGGTAAGTTATTCCATTGGTCAGGTTATAAATTGACCGCAGTAAGGGTTCAGTGTAGAATGCGAAAAGAATCATTGAAAGTGGACATCCTTGTCTTACTCCTCGTCCCGTAATTAAATATTTCGACAAAAACCGTTAACTGAAATTCTTGTTTTTGCGTTAGTTATTAATTTTCTGATAGCAGAAACAAAAAGCTGTGGTATACCCAGTTTTTTTCATGGTTTCTAACAGAAATCCATGATCGACACGATCAAATGCCTTGTCAAAGTCCAGGAAGAAAATTCCCGCCTTTAGTTTTGAATACGCTGCCAAAGCTATCACATCTCAATATTCTAATAGAGCCTGTTGAATGCCACGGTCTGGTATAAATCCTGATTGGTAAGGACCTACAATTTTCGATAAAAGAGGAACTATTCTTCTTTTAAGAATGCGTGCCAAAATCTTATAATCAGAATTTAGAAGAGTAATTGGTCTTATTTTCTTTAAGTCATTAGTGATAGGTGTTTTGGGGATTAGTACCAGAACACCTTCACTGAAAGCATCAGGTAAATTATCAAGGTACCAGATTTCATTAAAAATCTCGATCATTTTTCTCGAAATGATCTTCCAATAACACCTATAAAATTCAAGAGGGAGACCGTCGATACCCGTAATTTCCCGTCCATCAGAGCAAGTTCTGCCTCTTCGAGTGTGATACGACCAGATAAGCTTTCTCTTTCAATATTGCTTAATGAAATAATAGGAAAATTTATTATTGCATTTATACAGGGCGTTCGCCGGAAAACGCTACCCTCCCAGTCTGTTGCCGTCGGCAACTTGCTCGGTCAGTGGAGCCAGCAGTTTCCGCCACACGGCACCGTGAATCACCGCACTGTTTAACACCTCCGCTGCCCCAACAGTGCAGTGCAGTGACCCTTACATTGTTAAGAACGGTTTCTTTGCATTGTAGATAGTTTGTGACTTCAGTCTCTTATTAATCAGTGTTGTGAATAAACGTTTCTTTGCGGTTTGGCTGGTTTGGGGCTGCATACTCTTATTAATCTGTACCGTGTTTGAGTGTGAGTAAAATTATGGTACGTTACAGTTTGCAACAAAGAATATTTCTCTACGATACATATGTGAAGAAGAAGTCGTTTAAAAAGTGTCGCAGTAAATTTCGTCGCGAATTTCCTTGCGCTTTACTGCCAGCTAAATCAACAATTCTGCGTCTGGTTAAAAAAGTAAGAGAAACGGGTTCATTTTTTAACAAAAAGAGACTGTCGGTCAACCGTATTCTCACAGAGGAGAAAATTGACGATATCCCTTTTCGACTAGAACAGTCACCCAAAAAATCATTAAGTCAGTTAGGGCAGCGTGTGTCTCGAAATATGTTCAGAAGATGTGAAATGTGCATTACACAAGAGGGTCAACACTTCCAGCATCTTTTATAAGGTAAGCTAATGAATTACGTCACATTTAAATGCTTAGCACATACAAGTTTATGAAGTTTATGAAGCGTAATTATTATGAAATAGTCCGCGGCCGACGGTCGAACAATGTCGGAAACTGACCGCTCGCTCGCCGGGAGCAGTTTCTTCCTTGTAGCGCTAACAGTGGGTTGCGTTTCCCGGCGAACGCCCTGTATCTTCACGTTTAGATGGTATAGTTTTGTAGAATTTTGAAAAGTGATTCCAGATGGCTAATGAGATAGCATTTTGATTGATAACGCTAACACCCTCCGAAGATGTGATCTTTGTGATAAGTTGTGATTTCTTTCTTTTTGTCGCTTTAATTAATGATAAAGAGAGGCTTTTCCCCCTTCAATCACATCAACAGTGTCAGCATTAGATAATAGGGTTTCCATTTTTGACGCTTGGAGCTTTGTTATTTTCGCTTTGAATTTTTTTATCGTCACCAAATCTTGAACGGTGTGGTTTTCTTTATTATATAATTCTCTCAGACCCCTTAAATAAAATTCCATGGTGTGATTTAACCAAAGATTTTTCATACGAGAATATGCCATGATCGTTTGCCTGATTTTGGGTTTGGCATAGGAAAGCCACCAAGCCAAATTAGAATTGTAATTCTGACACTGATTGATGCACGACGACCAGGTATAGGTAACGAGCTCTTCACACTCTCTGTCCATTAGCAGAGAGAGATTCAATTTCCAGAAACCCCTACCACGAACAAGTCTATTTGGAGACATCTTAAAACGGCAAACATATGCGCAATGGTCGGAGAAATTTAATGGAGAAATATCATCACTACTTACCGAGGGTATTAGGTTATTGGTAGCATATATTCTGTCCAATCTACTTTTTGATGTGGAAGTTATGTGCGTAAAACAAAGCTGATTTTCATGTAACGTCCGGAAGGTATCATTCAGCCCAATACCAGCCACCATCATTCCTAGCTCTGTACAGAAGTTGGGGTTGGGACTTTGATCCATACGATCTAACACACAATTGAAATCGCCTCCTATTATTATTCTAGATGGCTTTTTTCGCAATAAATACGGAATTTCTGTTTTAAAGAAAGCTGCTCTTTCCGCTTTTTTATTTGTACCTGATGGAGCATAAACGTTAACGACACATGTATCGTTAACATAAAGAGATATTCCCCTTCCAGAGACTAAATATTCAACGTCTTTGTAGGCTAGGCCATCTTTGATTAAAATAGCGGTGCCAGTTTTGTTTATTGGATTTGTATTACTAAGGCTTTCAAAACCGGCGATCACCAAATCTCGAATTATCACTTCTTGTAAAAGGGCAATATCAACCTGACACTGGTGTAAAAATTGTCTCAGACAGTTTAATTTGGTGGGGTTAGTAATGCGGTTGATATTAACTGTCGTAACAATTATGGTTTGTTCCATAAGGCATGTAATTATAGATGTTCCAACAACAGCCGATTTCAGATCGCATTTTCCACATCATCAGCCCATGCTGTTGAATGTTTTGCGCTCAGCTTTGATGTTTCACTGTCAGTTGTTTGTGGGTTGTCAATAAATTGTTCTTCATCGGTTTCCATTTCATTCTCCGCATCTTTTCCCCTACTTTCTGTCACATATTTCGCGCCTGTCATCTTCCGGGTCTTAATTCTTTGTTGATGTGCATGTGCATAATCTTTTTGCTTATTTTTAGCGAGTTTTGTTTTCTTCATTTTAGGCATAGGATCTTTATCATCTTCTGCTTGACGCAAAGAATTTACCTCTTTATTATACTTTGATGTAGTGCAAGGATTGTTGTCTCTTGAGTGTGGCATATCTTTCTCTTGTAGCATGTCGGCGGATGATTTTTCAGTGTTTACCGTGGGGTTGTGGTTACTTCCGCGTGCGTAGACATTCCCTATCTGGTGAGTATCTTTTATATTCTCTGATTCACTTTGTTCTAATGAAATTTCATTACTGTAACCAACCTACGTAACATCGGTGATATTTAAATGTACACATCCGCTATCAGGAATATTTTTGGTATACGTTTCTGTAGCAGTTTGTGCACTGATATTGCACAAGGTTGGAAAATTCGTGAGCTGTTCTATTTTTTTGTTACTGGAATTGAAGTCTCCAGATACCGTATCAGCAAAAGTCGTGGGACTTGGAAGGTTCAGTCTCTCGTTGATATTTGAGCTTGGCCCTACTTTACGTCGTGGACATTGTGCACGAAGATGTTCTAGTGAATCACAAAACGCACAAGTTCTCGGTTGCCCATCGTAAATAACTAATGCTTTAAACCCTTGTACAAACACATATGAAGGAATGTGCTTTCTAAGATCAATTCGTGTTACTTTTACGCCATTATCCACTTTGAATCTCATATTCCCTGCCCACTTTTCTCCAAACACTTGTAAAACTTTACCATACGATTCTAGAGACTGTTTGATTTGTTCATTACTTATCTCAAAAGGGATATTGTATAGCTGCACTGAACGTAAACCTATACCAGCATAGCATATTTTGACAAGACTCACCTCTCCCGTTGAGTGTACGAATTCGCAGTCACCATTCGTATTTTCCATGACTCTTGCACAACTTTCGTCATTCCATAATTTTACATAAACTACATTTTCTAAAAAATCGTACTGGAGACCTATAACTTCATCTTCTCGTAGCGCTATCTTTTCATACATCCACTGATCAATCTCATATATTTTGGGTCGAGGAAAACCATATTGAAAGCTGAATTTCAGTGTTGTTTTTCTAATGGCGTTTTCCATTCTAATTCTATAAGAACTCTTTCACACTAAAAGGTTTTTTAAAAGAACACTTTTATGTGCCCAAAATCAACTTATGAATTAGTAGCGATTTGGAAGCTGTTTTTTTAACAACGGGCACCAAAGATGCTACTGTACTGAAATGTGCAAAATTGAACATAAAAGTTATTGATCAGCATAGAAAATGCTATATAAACAATTTTTTTGGATTGATATGACTTAAGTTTGAGTGTCCACTGTATTTTAATGCTGAACTGTAGTTAAAGTTGCATGGATACACAAGAAATTTATAGAAAAAGATTTTCTCCCATACATTTTTTCTAATACATTTTTTTGAAATGTGGAAGACTGTCAAAATTGAATGCTATCTAAATCATTTTTTTATCGATATTATAGCTTCTAACATATTTCATCCTGAACCACAGTGCGGCGTCCTGACTCGACCGAGTGCAGTGGAATCGCGGGTGGGCGGGAAGTCAAAGCTTCCAACGCTTCAGTACAAAGCCCGGATAGGTGGCGTAAAACTCTCCCCACACTAACACTGTAGCGGTCAGACAATGAAGGCGGGATGGTCCTGGCGCAGTCGCGTGATCCGAGACTGGTAGAGCGTCCTGTGGTGGCGGCGGCTCCAAGGCACTCCACGTCGTCTCAAGGCGAGAGTCGCCCGACCACTGTCGTCTCGTGGTCGTGGGCTCTCCACGAAGGTGGAAGTCCCTGTCGTCACTCATGTGGACCCCAGCATAGAACATCCGATACAGATGTATTAGTGGCATTGGTCGTGAAACAATGACCCATTGGCCTCACATTAAAACTCGCAAGGTACACGCGGGATCTTCCTTTTTTTAGTATGCAACAATAATGGCGTCCAAAGCCGTGGCCTATACAAATGACTCTGGGGGCTACTCAACACAGTATTAAACCACCTTCACAAATCGATTGATCATGCTGTAGGTTAAATTCCAACTATGGAATATTTTCTTTTTATCCGCAGAATAAACGTTTTAGGGGGGTTTGATCCTGCAAGATTATGTAATGGAATGACTGAATCACCAGGCGGTAAAGAAAATTTAAACTGGTGCTGAAGTACCAGGTGTCTCACTGTCCAAGCCGGCCAGGTGGAAAAAATGTCGAAATTGTGGCAAAAGTTCCAATATTCATTTTCTGTAGTTTCAATCAACAATCAACTCTGTAAGGTGAAACGTATTTTATTTACCGATGTGTCCCGTATATTATTATTTTTTCTTCTTAGGAAATATTTAACTTTATATGAGTAGAAAAATGTCTCCAGTTGCCTGGACGACAGATTCAAACCATATCAAGTTAACCTGAAGAGATACGCGGAAACTAAAGGATAACTGTTCTGAGAAAACTGCTTGAAATAATTGTGATTTAACCTCATGCTTACTGTGACTGAGATGCAGTATGTCGAATTATTGTGCTCTTTACTACTTATTATTAAGAGAATTTATTATTTATCAGATAATGCTTTATTAATGTCCCTATACTATTATCCATACAATGACAACGGGGTTATAATACATCTTACAAGACCGTAAATGATCCGAGGCGCGTATTTCTGTACCATCGTTCTATATACCGACATGACTGTATTACATGGTTCATGCATAAACCAAGCCCAGGCATTATCGAAAAATATTGCCATTCATAGGTAACCGGCTAGGTAATAAAAGGCGATACACATCTTAGGCGAGATTGATTTGTTGAGAGGAATTAAAACACTTTTCTAACAGACTTCTACAGTTGTCAGTTACATGCCCTTGACTGCAGTACCGGATTAGCCGTGTAGCAAGAGTTAGGAAATGCTACGTGCGTGCACCTTCGGGGGGTCTATACGTAAAAATATCTTAATTCTCACAAAGTTACGAATGTTGTACCACCCATCGTTCAATAGAAAAACGTACATCTTGACAAAGCAGAGTAGAAACGGAACTAACAACTAAAGCTTCTTTACAATTGTCTGATCAAGACCTTAACTCGGGATATGTTCTTTAAAAATCATAACCGACCGACCTTGGTGGGTGAGCGGTTAGCGCTCTCACCTCGCATTCGGGAGGACGACGGTTCGAATCCCCGTCCGGACATCCAGATTTGGATTTTCCATGGTTTCCCCAAATCACTCCAGGTGAATGACGGGATGCTTCCTTCAAAAAGCCATGGCCAAATTCCTTACCCGTCCCATCCGGCCTCTAATAACCTCGACGTCGACGAGGCGTTAAGTCATAAGTAAAAAAAAACTCATAACACGAGTGCCTCAAAGCAATAGGATCCACACTTTAGATACACAGGCAAAAGTTAAAGCCCCAAAACTAGCAGTAAAGAATATCAACAACTGACTTCAAAAAACGCCAGCGAAATACGAAATATTATTATTTCAGGGGTTCTGCTACAGTCCATGAACTTGTAGAAAATCAAAGACCTAGGCAACATTTTGAAATTCAAATTTTTACTATCATATTTGAAATTGTACTGTTCTGGCCTCGCATTCGGGAGGACGGCGGTCTGAATCCCCATCCGGGCATCCAGATTTGAGTTTTCCATGGTTTTCCAAATCACTCCAGGCAAATGCCGGGATGCTTCCTTCAAAGGGTCATGGCCGAATTCCTGCCTATTCCTTGCCCCCCATCCTTTCCCGTCTCTAAAGATCTCGCTGTTGGAGAGACGCTAAGCAGATAAAAAAAAGCGTTAAGCAGCTGATAATGTGCTGCGTGTATTTGCTAAACAGATGGAATCAAACCATCAAGTGTCCAGTGTATTGAAAATGTTTAGAAAATTAAAGCCTTTATCAGCAGAAGAAATATTGAAAAGTTCGCCAATTGGCTAGTTGACTAAATTCGAAAAATTGGTTAAAACTTTACCTTATTACCTATTTTACTTAAGAAACTTATAATTTTTCAAAAAATCGAACATTTACCAGTTAAACCAGTTTAAATTTACAGTGAAAGCCCTTAAGACTGTCGTGGCATCTTGAATGATGTCACGCCATGTGAATCAAAACAGTACAATCGTGTCTGTGTATTGCAAATGTTAGTTTCCTTCATTTTCTTTAACTAAAAATGATTTCCTTGTATTATAAGTACTGTACAGTGCCTAAGTGTAAAAGCACAGTTATAAAAACTCAAAAAAAGTTGTTTTTATACGTTCCCTACAGTGAACAAATACGGAAAAAGTTACTAAAACTTCCAAGGCTCACAGTTTGTCCGAAGGTTCGAAAATGTATTTTTGTGAAGATCATTTCAATGTGTTTGTACACAATATATTTATAAATTTAAAGCAAAACTGATGAATTTTGCAGAATCTCTGTTTTTCAAGTATTGATAAATACTAGTAATAATGTATGAGTTGATGTTAAGTTGTTTTGGTATTATGATTCAAAATCTTTTTCTAGTGTTATGTTTAATGAATAAACACACTGTTGCAGAACTATCGTTAACGTGGCGCCACAACTTGATACTAGATTCTTTTACAGCTCGACGAAACAAATCGAAAATAAAGGATAAATATTTTGATAAGCGCCTGGTTTTCAAGATATCTTAACTAGAAGGTGATGTTAGGCTCATATGCAGCCAGTACCAGAAGGGAAATCAGCAGTGGTTCAGCTTTAAAACTGGCCGCACCTGTTTTAAGGACATACTTTACTAGGAAATGTGTATATGAAAGCAAAAAGATACGTAATTAAGACGTGATTCAACAGGAAAGTTACGATATGGTACAGAATTAATCATGCCGAACAACAACCATATTCAATGACACTGTTCACGCCAAAAATACTATCGAAGTAAAGAACAAAATCTTTGGATATCTCGGTTTGGTCTCCCTTCAAGACCAGGATGTATATCGGCCTAACCACATCACCTTTCATTCAAGATATCTCGAGAACCAAGCGAGATATCAAAAAAAATTATATTGTTTATTTTCGAACAATGGGTTATTCTATACGAAAATGAAATAACGCTGTTTAATTTTATAATCTATATTTTACACTTCTCTATACTTACATCGAAGTTCTAATATTGGAGAATTCATATGAGGAAAAGTCATTGTTGGACTAGAAAAATCTGCCAAGTGCTTGGGCATCAATTTTGGGCAAATTACTACTGTTTGAGTTGTTAAATCCTGATTTCATAACGAATTACTTGTCTTTCTACATATAATTGAGAACAACCATGTCAACTTGTCAAAATCGCTACAATCGAAAATTTTATCACTTAACCTATTGTGTTCTACAAAAATTCCAATAACAACTATGGCGTTTCGGAGGGAGTAACGTAATGCTTTCTGATTGGTGTTGGAATGTCTAATTTTTCCGAATTTATTTTCTAAAAATAATAAAAATCCTTTTATTTTATAATAAACAAATTTGTTTTACGTTATCTCCTTAGCATGATTAATCATTAAAAACTGCAAATGATCCGATTTATTTTTAGTGGACACAAGCCTATTATCATCAACGCTTACCCAGACGATGTGGAAGACATTCTTTGCAACGAACTGGTACATTCTGCTGAGCTGCTGAAATCAGATCTGGCTGGATGCTTTAGAACTTTAATATTGTACATTCTTAATGGAAACTTCATTATAATCATGTTTCCCAAATGTACAAATATTGTTACATATTCATGGTCACAAACCGCAGATGAGAAAGTTCTTTTTCTGAATTAAATCGTATTAAAAATTAACTAAGGAATACACTGGGACCAGAGCGTTTAAATAGAAAATGATTTACTTATAAATATTGATTTGGCTAGTGATATCTCTAAATTTGCCCACATTAAATCCTGAAAGATAGTTTTGTAAATGTGATTTTTTTTTATATCCTAAAATTTAATACCTGAAGAAATCAAGGGTCTATTGTTCGCATTTGCTACAGGCTCCACGGTGTGTTAATCCGTTTCTGCATGAGTGAAGTCTGAATGTTATGTTTTGTCGTAATTCATTGAGTTAAAATAAAAAGCAATTTGGGAACATCAGTTTTTACGTCATAATGAGGAAACCATCACAAACTTACGAGACGTTGCTGGTAGCTTATATGTTGGGAGGGAACGTGGGCGATTATGAATTTTTGAATGGTTTAAAAACAGTATGGAGCTGATGTTAAATATGATGAACACGAAGGACGTTTTTCAATTAGCCGCAGTGATGAAATAACAAAAATTAAAATTAGCATACCCGCACGGGGTTTACACAGTCTGGCATTGTTTGCTATTTCAGAAATCTGTTCTGAGGAAAACTTCGTTTATATTCCATCATCCTATTCTTGTCCATGGAAGTGAGTCATGGGTAATGAAGAGAATAGTCAGTAGCCACATACAAGCAGCGGAGATGCACAAGGTTAGATCTAAAAAGAATCGAGTTGGTATGAGAGGAGTCAAAAAGTGTACGACTAGATAGAGGAACTTAGGAATAAGTGGAGGGATCATCTATATAGAATGGATGATGCACGATTATCAAATGTAGTAAACCAATATAGACCGAAAGACAGAAGAAGGGTAGACCAAGGAAGAGATGGGAATAGTACCTGAAGCCGAAGATGGTGTAATCCTTGAGTGGGAAGAAGAATCAAAATATCATTTATATGATTCTATGAAACAATTTAATGATCTGGGTAAAAGTACTTCAACTGAAATTCTTTTGTGTTAGTTTTAGCTGAGTTATAATTTTATAAGAGCAGTAATGAACTTTATTTGATGTAACTTGTTGGATATTTTCTTTTTGAAAATTAATATTTCAATTTTTTTTAATGAATTCAATGTAGTATACAATCTGTGTGTGGACCCTCATTGCATGATGGTAGCTTGATGGAATTTCTTTCATTTTAATTAGTAGGTTTTATACACACCTTGAACATTAGATGGCAGCAAACAGGGAGAGGAAGTGTCTCTCCATTTGGCTTCGTTAAGGCGAGTCGCGACCCAGTGTGTTTTGGGTGTGGTTAGCGGGGCGACAGCGGCAATCTGGCGCTCGCTTTGTCCGGTTTGTTACATTAGCCGGGTTTTAATATCGTTAGCGGCACCGCACCGCAGCCCGGCTCGCGGGGATAATCCAGAGACAACACATACAGCCTCCTATCAGCAGCCGACCGGATGCTTGCTTTGCTTTCACCATCCTCCACAAAAAAGGACACACGACGAGCCGCCATTTCATCATTTACTGATACATTTAGCAATCAAAATGTCAGCTGTGATTTTTGGATACTGTCCCGTGCTTCCGAAAGGTAGATGAACTTCAAAATTACATTTGTCATAAATGGCAAAATCTGTGGTTCGCAATCAAGATTCAGCTTGCGATAAATATAGTTAGGGAATCATGTAACGTATAGCACACTAGGATAAAACAATATTATTTCATTATATAGAATGGACGAGCAAAACATATGCCACACATTACATGGAAAAGGAATATGGGAATGGATACTAATAAAAAAAGTGGAAAACAGGAAGACGTTGAGTACAATAAACAAAACAAGTAAAAAAAACCAGAAAAAGGATTGAAAGACAGTGGAAGGATAAACATGTGTGGCGTCTGGGATGACAGATACAGCTGTATTATCTGTAGAAAACTCGCCAAAACAAACTATCTTAAGTATTTAATTAATTATAGAAATTTCTAGTAACTGTGTGTAAATTAGAATAGACATTTTGTAAAAAATTAATATAAGTTATAATATTAATATAATATTAATTATTATTAATAATATTTTATATAATTTCTTATTTCAATATAAATAAAGTGTGCGGCAATGACCATAATGAATAACATTTAAATAACTTTCCCAAAAGTGTTAGATGAGCTTTTCAGTGACAGAGGAGATTCATTTCTCCATTATATCCACAGTCTATGGCAATATTTATCGGGAAAGCCCAGACGCTTAATCGGCGGCCATACTGACAATTCAATTTACCGCTAAATAGGCGTCTGTCGTATACACCCAACTCGATCTAGCACTGGTACCGTCTAATCGCAGGCCAACCGACAATTCAAACTGGAGCTGAACTGCGTAGTCGCTTATCATACGCCAACAAACTTTTGCGAGACGTGAAGGTCAATTCAAATACCCGCATAAATTCAAGCCTAGAGTGCTATTCATACTGGAGACTACTGTACTGCATTTTCTTAAGCACACAGCTCTTCGTCTCTCGACCCCCATCAAAGATGTTAAGTGTCATAAATAATCGCTAACCGTCTGTACTGTACTGACACAGTACATACGTGTGAAGTTGTAGCAACTTATGTTTGCCAACGGATTTGTGAGGCTGCAGCTAGATGCAGGCAGGTAGCTGTCGCCCACAGGAATGTGGCAACCCCTCGTATTTCCCCGAATCCGTTGGACCGCTAGGGATGGGTGGGGACTCGCTTGGAGGCCACACAGGTGTGCACCTCGTGGCTACGCGCGGACGTTGGAATAAGACGCGAGTGAAAGTGTGAGTTCGCGCTTCTGCTGGAAGAGCCGTATCTCCAGGGAGCAGGTTCGACGCCAGACTGCGTCCTAGCTGCTTGAGGGGTCACTCTACGTCTGTGCTGCGTCGAACGTGAAGCGAGAGGAGAAACCATACGGTATTGTGTGTATTGCGTGCGTCCACCTACCGCGTCCACTAGCCCAGTAACGACCCTGATGAACAACAATATATGCCGGACAGTTTATAATAAGAAATCACATCTCTGAATCATGTTTAATTAATTAATCAATCCATGTACGTGATCCAATAAATTTTAATGGATGATTTATAATAAATAGAATGAATAACATATTTTGATATCGCAATTAGCGTGACACTTCAGTACACTTCCGGAACTTGGAAGAATATAAATCACAAAATTCTGATGTAATCAGAATGCATTGATACAAACCAATTAAACCTACTGTGCGAAAAAAAATTAAAAAGTGAGACAATTTGTATTACAATTTGTAATAACTCCTTTAAAAATTACTGATAAATGTGAGAGAAAAAATCTGATTTAACTTCTTGTATATTTATTTCCTGAACGTTCGAATGAAGTCATAGGTATACTTGCATATAACTGGATAACAACTGATGAAGTTACTTTACCTGCAGTGTTCCGTATTGGTCACTGTACTACTTTTCATACAGGTTACGTTAAAGTGAATTATCAATCGAGACAAATACCATATTTTGATATTCGAATAAATATGCCGTTAATTTCTTCAAAGTATCATTTGTTTCTTCTGATTCATGTAGATGAAAGACACAAGTGAAGATACTTTAAAAAAAAAAAAAAAAAAAAAAAAATCCTGTGTTGCTTACTATTCCAGTACATAAAAACCATAAAGTAAAAAATTTTGTTTCGCAATTAATCTTTGATGCTTTTATTTCGGTGCCCTAAATGTTATAAAAACTCGAAAACGCCCTCTATTTCTTAAAACTTTAGAGCAGCTAACGTAAGAAAAATAGTAGTTTTAAATTTTTTCTGTATATGATTGCAGGCAATGGTTTAAATCTCGACTACCTGATCCGAAGGAAGTAAAAATTCAAGGGCTTTTCCTAGAAACTGAATGTCAGGAATAGGCAGCAGTCGCAATCATCCTGTTGCCGAATGGGTATAGAGGACGAAACTCATCAGATAGAAAGTGACATGAAAATGTAACTAAAGACTCATATAATCGTGATGATAGGTTTTTTATTGGCTGTACATTTCGCCCCTGTTCTAGCCGCAATTTAACATGGAAACTGAACAATGGAAGCGTCCTGGCCTCTTTCGCATTACACAGCAAGCTGTGCTAGAGGTGGAGGTCGTGTTAAGTGCCTTTGAAAATCCCCGCAGAGACGGGTATTCGAACAGGAGTTTTTTTGATCTCCAGTCAGACGCCTTAAACACTGAGCCGACAGACCACTACAACGTGAGACTGATAACAGCATTTGCACTATTATGTCGAGGCGTTAAGGGGGTATACAGTGTTCTAGTTCAGCTAACACCCTGCTAACAGCATGTAGCAGAGTCTAACTTTCCGTTACTTCAATTACATTTATAATGATGAAAAATTTCAAAAAATGTTTACTATTGCGACTAATTACCAGAACTACAGAAAAGTGGTATATTAATATGATTTCAGAGTAATTTCACTTGATCTGACTATAGTTTATGTTTTCGATCAAGCTGAGCTTTTACCAGATTTGGAAAATAACCATAGCCAAAACAATGCAGAATGAGTTATATTCTGATGACTGCATTATATATTGTCAAACAAAGGAAAACTTATAGTAATTAAAATCATCATGCTAGTGGCGTATGCTTGTGTTAGTAGGAATCTACTCTTTTCTGAAGCGTCATGACTGTTAAGTTTGTAACATCATTTGTGACCTTGCATTCGGGAGATAGAATTAGTATTATGTCCAATCTAGTCGACGTCAATTTCAAAGTATAAGTCAGAAGAATTTAAGAACGATTGAAGATATTTATATGAAGTCATATTAACCTAAAAATATATCAAATATTATTTAAAACACTTTGTCGCAGAATTCGTAAAATCAATGCGTTCAGAACAATAAAACTCATCTAAATGTTAACTCACATATTGCATTTAAAATCATGCGCTATTTTTGGAACTGAAATAAATGAGCTGCGGAAATGATTATCCTCCTTATCGGTTTTTTAAGAAAAGTTAACAACAACTGCGCAGAACTTAATAGCTGATTCAACCACAACTACAATGATTTACAGCAAATAAGTGGCAGTTTCAATCAGCACGTATTGCATGTTAGAGCTTTCTAAGTTAAATAAATATTAAATATTTGACTTAAAAACTTCAGAATCTTCAATTTAAATGTACTACTTTAATAGAAAATTCTAAACTTTTCTTCATAGTAATGTTAAAGAGTATTATTATTTAAGTAGGCTTTGAATTTACTGACATGCAGCGCTAGATTTGTGTGTAAGAAAAGAGAAACGGTCTATTAAAAACTTTATGCAGTTTTCGGAAAACGAACTGTTGAATGATAAAGTACAAAGGTAAATCATGCAGCCAAACTTGAGATTTTACGAAGCTAAACGAAGATCCCAAGTAATTTGAAAGTGCATCAAGGAATTATATATATCATAGGCTACCAGCAAAAGATGACAAAGGTATGTCATTTTGACGACGCTTCAGAGAATTGCCTTCATTTTAGGGACAACTAATTTTATCCACAATTCCAACAGCCTTTAAAGGTTTTAAATAAAGTTGAACTACAAAACATGTGAAACTTCCATATACTTGGAGAATCTGAAGATGACAATCAAATGCTACTGGCTCTAGACAACTTGGTTATTACAAAGTTCAAAAAAATAATTCTTTTATTAAATTTGTAGTGAGAAAAATGGCACTGACATGTAATTCTTAAAGAATAAATTAATACGAGTCAAATATGCTTAAATAGTGTAATAAATGCAAAAGTACCACGCTGTTCGAAGAAATAAACAACTGCTATACCCAATAAAGTTGAAAATTAATTTACGATTAATAGCTCAATATTTAACAAGCAGAACACATTTTCCGTTTATAAATGATCCCTTTAAGAGGTCTGTGGAAATAACATGGCTCAAGTTTTTTTACTATCCTGCTAATTTATTTTAGGAAGAATTAACAGTTGACAACTGAAAATTTTACTGTGGCAGATAGGTTCTACCATCATTCAAAATCAGATTGCAGAGGGCCAATCGTTTAAAAATAAGTAATCAACCAGCATAATTTTTGTTACTAACTATCCTAATATCATTAAAGTAATAATGCTACTAAACAGAAGCACCCATTCGTGCGCATTCTTTAAATAAGAGTAATTATCCAACGGAACAAGTAGGAATGACTGTAAAACATTATAAAATGGCGATTTCTATTATCAGGTAACTTTTCAGACGGAGTACTGAGTAATTATCGAAAACCATCTGTATGTATGACATGCACGTCAGGACAGAGATTTGAAACTGGACCTCTTAAACACATTCATCTAAACCTACAAAGATTACATTCTGAAATTTATCTTGGTTTGTTGATTATTTCTAACGTTTCATCCGGATAAATCCGTACTACGTTTGTAAAATTTAAAAGAATTATTTAATATTATAACAGTGACCAAATTGTTAACAATAATACACCGTATTGCAGGGATAACATAAAGTGTATAATTAGCGATAACCTTCAAAATTATTGACGCAAATATAAAATCCAAAAGCAATCTTATAATCTATCGTGTACTCAATAGAAAATAGACAGAAGTATTCATCCTAACAATTTCGACAGGCTTGTAAAAGAAAATAGAAACGCGAGAGGTCATTCCAGTTTCTAGTTGGAACTATATATTATATAACCCCTTTTTCTCTTTATGGCTGGAGTATAAAGGGAGATGATGAAATAATGGTCGTTATGTTTTGTTTGCCCCCGTGAACGTAATGCTGTAAGCACACAACACTGAGGAATAAGCCCTGCTAGTAGGTATCCGCTTCTCGACTCGCGTGCCGTTGCTGGTTCCATTAACTGATAGCGTGTCGGCTTTCTTTGTGTAGCCTTACGTAGAAGAGGGAGTGGTGGGCAAAGGGGGACAGCCGACGATAACAAGACTAAACGCCGCACAAGTGTCTTTGTCAGCCAACAAACACCCTGCTCAGCTCCACATCGTACTACATCCACGCAACGATATTAACATCTCAGAAACGTCGACATTCCTCAGTGGCCCCTTGATGTAAGAATCTCATTACTTAAGCATCGTTTTTCTTAGAGTTTACACCTTGTCATCGACGAGGTCATTAGAGGCGTGAATGGATTGGGCACAAGTAAAGGGAAGGAATTCGGCAATGGCTTACACGTTTAATGATTTCAGGAAATCATATAAAACCGAAATCTGTATGGTCTCAATGAGTTTCAACCATCCTCCCTCCCGTATGTCAGCGTCACCACTCACCCACCAAGCTCGGTAGTATTTCAGCAGTCTGAAAGTTTATATCCCAAACAAATGAGTCGTCCTTTCTTGGTTTACTAGTAAAAACTACCTTTGAAATCTAAGCCTGAGAAACTGCACAAGTGACTGGCAATAACAGAGAACTCTTAAGTCACCTGTTTACAAGAAAGCAGGAACATATTTTCATTTTTTTTTTTTTACAAAACGATTTTGAGAGCTTTATGAAAGATTAGAATGACAAGTAACACCACAAAGATTTACATGCTGTTAAAAAGTAAACTTACCCAGGAGAGGTAAGGCTGTAAAATATTTAAGTGTGATAGTAAAAGTTTAAATTATCCTGAAACAGAAAAATCGCTGATTGAGTGATATTACATCGATGCACAAGTTTAAAAGAGTCGACTGATAGAGGAAACTGATGAGTAAGCACAAGGTATAACAGAATTATTGCCATGTACGGCAGCGATTCCTCGAAGATTGATAGACTGACTTAACACGCACTGTAAAATCCGTGCTTCGTCCGACCCGCCAAAACACATGTCCTGAACTTGGTCCTGCAAGATGTGTTGCATCAGCATAGCCCGAAAATGCAGCTTTTGAAAGTTTTGAAAGAAAAAAAAAAAAAAAAAAAAAAAAACCACGGCAAAGTTAAAAGCCGCGGAACACCATCGCGAGACAAAAATTCCTACTCCGGAGAAATCTCCATATGCCATAGATTGTTTTGCCACGGGGATCGCAATGGCAAGAGTATACTGCAATGCAAAGGTTATGCATCATTTAACCAGCTTTGGGCTAGTCTCATTAAAACAATCAGTAGAAACAAGTGTCACGAATAATTTACTAAATAAATACTGGGACTTCTAGCTTAACGACACTCTAACTCTAAATTTTTATTTGATTAAGATGCAGCGGCGTACCTAAACTAATGGTATGCGATCCAGTAAGGCTATATTTTGCCCAGCTACCTGCTCACATGGCCGTGGATATAACTAACTAATGACACTGGTAGGAGCGCTAGTCACTCGTCGGTATATCCTGGTGATGATGGCCTTAATAACAGTTTATTTCAGTGAAATTACAAGGCAGAACGACTGGCAACGCTACTAATAATAAAGTGTGATTTTTTTAAAAGTTTCAGTATCATTAAATTATCTATTTCCGCTTTCACAATGATAAATATTAATTGATGTTAGCAATAAACACATGGCGCCCAATTAATATAATACAGATTATTAATAAATCATTTTCCATCACTACTAACACAGTGATATTTTAATTCACAGCTACGAGAACTTTTATTTAGAAATAGAGTTTTTTAGCTCGCTGACATCTAGATCATAAGGGCTGGGAGAAAACTGTGGTCAAGGCATGGGAAGAAATTCGGGCATGGCCTTTTGAAGGAAACTTTTTGTGATTCGCCTATAGTGACATCAGGGAACCATCGAATAGATAACCCTGGATGGTCGGACGGGGTATTAAACCAGTTTCCTCCAGATTGCCAGAAACGAGAGCTAACCAGTGACACACCAGGCTCTGTCTGGAAATGAAACATAGTTCAAGGTATCCGGTTCGAGTGAAATATAAACTATTGTAACTCTTGATTATGAGGATAACTTCTCTAATTACGGATGACTTTAGTGATTCAGTTAATATCAGCTCTCTAGTACTTATCGAATTCTGCGTAGCGAAACGAGTGAAAAGGACGAAGCCATCCCTAATTACTGTCTTTGCCATCTTCCATAACAGCTGCTTGTACTGAAGAACCGAAGAGAATCAACCAGGCAGTTTAGGTGGTGCGGTTTAAAAGATAGTCTGAAGTCCGGTAAGCAGTTTCGCTTAGGATTCGGCGGCAAAAGACTGCTGGATTCCAAGGATATGTCAGTGCACACAGCAAAACAGAAATAACCTAATGAACAATGCTGCATATTGTTCTCTTTTAATAGTGGTCCATTCGGCAATGGGTCACAGATAGTATTTTCTTCGTGTTCAGGATGGTATCTGAATATATGTTGCAACCTGCAGGCATCTCAGATCGAATGGTAAAGAACACGGTAACTCTCCCCATTTAATCTATTTATATCAGTTAAGATATCTTTCTATCCGGTTGTTTGAGTTTAGATTCTAAAAAATTTCATTTTGGCTCAATGTTCCCAAATTTTTTGTATAGTTCTATGGAAATTTGACAAATATAGAGAAATCTACGAAAATCATGGGTTTGATTCAATACAATTGAACATAAGTCTACTAATGTTTAACTTCCCGTAATTGTAACGTTACAGTTAGCATTAAAATCGCGTTCTAAATCAATTTCATTTTTTACGATGCTGTCACTCTTGTTAAATACTACCTACGGTTTTTTTTATGAACCTGTTTACAAATATCAACTTTATTGATTTAAGTAATAAGTGGAAACCTGATTATGGAATTCTTCGGTTACTCCTAATGACTGTTAACAACTAAAGCTGTAATTTACTCAAAGACACTGTCAATCCCTAAGATTCGTAAGCATCAGCAAAAAAAAAACACTGTTATCGAACAAAGTTTTCCAAGTGGTCCTGTTAGGGTTAAAGTTTAAACAAAAGTTATAGAAAACTAATTTAGGATTGAGTGAACAATCATTCAAATGCTATACTGTATTTTGGTGACAGTATGTCAAAATCATGTGTACTATCCTTTGATCTATAGAAAAAAATGTATTTCTTTTATTGTTTTGCTTTCATCAGTGTTTTGAATGGTGGACAATTCCGATAAATTTGCAAAATAATTCCTTGAATCTCTTCAAAGAAACAGTTTATTATCTAAATCAAACATGGATCTGTCAAACTAAAGAGAATATAGATAACGCTTGACAGAAGAACAGTACTGCTATTTGATCCTTATTCTTAGATCCTGTTTCACTGATTCCTCTAAATCATCGTCAGTAGATTAGACTTCTTGCTTATCACCTCCTATAAAAAAGGAGCATTAATAGGGAGGACGTAGGTCATAATACCCAGTCTGGCGCCATGCGTGGTTTCACGAAATAACTCCAGGTGAATACCGCGATGAAGAAGACCATGGCCTAGTTCCTTCTCGCTCCTTGTTCTTCGTCTAGACATATATTAAACATAAAGCCCAAACGAAAAAATAAAAAGAGAGACTATTAACGGTTAACTTTTAAACATTTTCTGCTGTTATTCGTGCAGGATTAAGATGTTTGGAACCGTAGGTTTATTTTTACTATGAAAACTCATTACCTCGTACATCAACTATGCAACACGCATTAAATCGAATTGCGTTCAAATTCAAAGTAATCCGAATAACAGAACAATTTGCAGCTAATTATTCTAAACGGCAACAAGAGTTGATTTAATGCCATGATAAATATCGGTACCGCTAACACGCGCTCTTATCTTTTGAAAAATTGATTCCAAACAGCACAGCAGAACGATAAATCATCTTCGGCTTTGCGTCTACATTTTAAGCCTACTGCCACATAAATCGGATTAATGAGGATTACGCTTCCCCCAACACATATGAAGAAAAACCAGCTGATAATATAACACCACCAAATCAGCTATTCCTGGTAGCATTTAGTTTTAAGTCCTTTAAAGCTATCCTGATGGAACGTTTACTCACTCCTAAAAAATTAGTGCATTTCAAAAATATACGAGTGTAATCCTGAGTGCCCAGATTTGTTTCGTATCTTCGATTACAATCAGTTTTATTTGTTGTCAGCCTGTAAACGGAATGAGGGATTCTTCATGGTTTCTAAATATTTTCATACTTGTACAATGGTATACTCCAAACTGTAGAGAATATTTGTTTCTAATAATAAAATATGAAAAATCGTTATTTTTCTGTTAAAAATGAGTGTGGATTATATAGAAGGTTTAAATTGTATGAAATCAAGTATACAATATAAATATAACGATGTTGTGGGTGATTGAAGCTGTTATTTACGTGTGTAATGTGCATACAACATAGTGTGAAAAGCAATAATAGGTTTTAATGATTTAGAGTAATGCGTAACCTCGAAACCTGATGAGAGAAGTATAGATTTAATATTGATCCCTTGCTAATTGCTGTTTTTCCTTGATTTTCACACGTATCAGCGTCATTTTCACCTCTCAGCCATTAGTCCTGACACAGGAATAAGATATTTGTTATAAAATTTCGTATTTGGGTTTGTCTATAAATTTGATTAACTTTCTTGTTTTCGTTATGTACACGGTTACACTATTGAAAAATGACTGTACTGTGTAATATTCTTAAGACTGCTGACCAATCAGCTTACTGTTAATAGTGTTAAGTTACATCTGTTTGCTAACAACCTTACATACACAAAAATTAATTATTTTATCGAAATATTTCGGTATTATCCGTTGTATAGCAAAAGCATCTGAAATGATGCGTAACCAATCAGCTAACTTTCAAGTAATGTTCCTGAAAGACTGGTATTAGTTAATGATGAGCAACGTATGTTTCACCTTTATGCACTACAAATGGGAATTGTGGTCTTAATATATTACTATCGATCTTTAAACATAGATGGCAAACTCTATTAAGAAGAATTCTGGCAATTGCAAACTTCATTTAAAGGCGTCATGACGCTTTAAGTATGAAAACATTATAATTAGACCACTATTTAAGACCCTCTTCATTTATTTCCAGAAAGATAGAGATGGTCTGTATTAACACGGCTTCATGTGTATCTCCACTCATCACTCATCAAAAAACACTTTAGATTCATACAGATATATCCTTTTAAATGCTTTTAAAAAAAAAACTTCCGAGATTGAAGCTAATAATTTAACTGCCAGTGGTCAATCTTTTATCTCGTATTTCTTAAATGTTGAAACACGTATTGTAAGGTTTATAAAACGATGTATCCAGTAAACAAATCAGAATATTTCTACAGACGATAACTGTTTCATCGTTACAAGTGAAAACATTCCAAAATGATAATGGGCAATGTTCAATTTCAATATTTTAGTTAAAAATGTTCAAAGAATATGAAGCTGGTGCTCGTATATCAATTTATCTACCTTCGCAAGAGCGTATTGTGAATTTCAGACATATACGCATGACGTTTTGAAATATGGCAATTGCATAAAAGCTTGATGTTCTATCCATAGGCAGAAGAGAGTGCTATCGCAGGCATACTATGCGCCATCCGACGGACGAATCATCATTAACAGCGTCTTATGCTGTCACTTTGCTGAGAAATGGGATTTAAACAATGATACACAATTTGGTGATTAGGAATTATGTACCATGTCACCTATCCCGCTGGCTAAGTCTCGAATGGTGAAAATATTATTGGCTCGATCCAGTTAACTGCAAGGCAACGGGGCAGGCTCATTGGGTAGTCACTTAAAGCTCCTTGATATATTCAGCAATGCTGTGGTAAGTGCACTCGCCTATCCAGGAATATGTGTTTCAGGAATGTCATGTCAGTTTAATGTATTCACAGAATTAGTCTGAATTAGTCAGAATCTTTGACTGAATGATTCTTGACACCTCGAATCCATCTTACTGAAAATTTTGTTTTGCATCCTCTTTCGAAATGTCTATAATAACCATCGGATCAACCCCTCCGATGAAAATAACTTAAGCAGCATCGAAATGTCGACAGCATGCACGGTGTTTTATTGTTGACTTTTTGACCCATTGTAGTCTGATCAGTGATAAATATCTGTCGCCTGAATTTTACGCATCCCGCATGGAAGAATCTGCAATATTTTACAAACTCATTTTGAAGTTTATTGAAACTGTAGCGTATTTCTTCGTATTTTCAGGGACTTCGTTAGATTTTTTTTAAATTATGCTTTTACGCCTTGTCGACGTGAAGGTCATTAGAGGAGGCAAGTAATCATAAGGACCCACTTCGGCATTTCTGTGGAGAGATATAGGAAAATCATGGAAAAACCGAAAACATGGAAAACCGAAATCCAGATTGCCGGATGGAAACTTGAGCCCACGCCTGTAACGAGATCAGGTTGCGTCATATGTGGTTTAAGGCACCTACAGTATTCGTCCTGTAATTGGCTATACTGTATGCACATGGAATGCGACAGAAGTACATGCATCGATGTGTATACGGGCAATTAGTATGTTCAGAATCAGATCTAAACACATTATTATAAAGAAGCCAATACTTCATCTAACTCCTAACACAGTCTCACGGGTTTACGGTCGGATATTTTCTTTAAACGATGACAACGATTCGATAATGTCTTCATCAGGTCTCTTACCAATCTGCATTCACGTATCCTAGGACGTTTTATTTTTTTTCAGAACTAAATTATAGTCGTCGATACCTTCAATATAAACGATGGTTTTTCCATAGTGCCTTTAGGACGAAAATAGTAAAATATTTAAACACATGCATCAGAAATTAGAGCAAAAAATGCTATTTCATTCACTTAAATAGTTATCTTTCGCAATATCTTATAAACAATATTTAAAGTGCCTCATGAACAAAACATAATTATTTCTTGTAAGAAAGAAGCGTTTTCCCTGCGTCGTAGATAATATTTTAACTCGGCTAGAAGCCAGAGAATAGTTTATATAATTCATTTCTTATTCCTAATCAAATCATCAAAGTCTGTTAACAAGAAAAACATCGAAAATTTTATTGTAATTGCGAACATTAAACGACAGCCAGCTGTGGAAGAAAAACAAAATTTTTTACAGTAGTCTCAACTGAGAGCCAACACATTAACAATTATTTACTGTTCCGCTGCTAGGACAGCCGCAAACGCAAAAATAAATAGGCGGAACAGCAGATGAGGCCCACGTTTTCTTGCTTTTACTTTCCCTAGCGAAGCGTCTGGTAGGGAGGCATAAAAAAAGAGGTGGGCAAGACGGTAGTAGAGGTAGAGGCGGGGTGGGTGGGATATAATTTAGTGTGGGTGCTGTGGTGCAGCCTGGCCTGCAGGGGCAATTCGTCCGCCTAATGCGCCCCCTGGGTGCCCCAGCCTACTCCGTAGGCAGGCCCGCCGAGCGAGGCGCTCCGCCCAGACGCGTTCCTAACGCACTAGAGCTAATAAATTCGTCTCCTTGGCTCGCCACCGCAGCAACAACAGCTCAGGCCTGAAGGGAAATAGGCAAACTAACAGCTAACAACTTTTAACACTTAACAAACTATTTTGAACCCGCAGCTGTCATAAAACACACAGTTCCCTCATTCATTAATTCCCTTATAATCGTATTTTCCTGTTCAAAACGCTGTTTTAATGTTGGCGAATTTTAAGTCAAAAACACTTATTGTCCATACGGAATATTACGAGGACCTTCGATTCTGTAATCTGCTTCCAGTTTATACGGTGTTTATCCCCTTACTTCACTTTCAAGTATCATAATTATCATCATCATAATTACTATTATTATTAAAGTTCACTCACCCATCACTGTGTAAAGTCTGCATCTAAGCAGCCAACTGAACTAGTGCGAAATTAGGTTTTAAAGAACTGCGATCTTATGTAAAGTAAAACTCAATTTTGCTGCGCTAATATTTGCGTCAATCTATAATAATTCTGACATCTATCGAATTTAATATCTTAAATCTAATAAGAACAGCATAACAGAAACGAAGCTGCTGATAAAGCTTGTTTCAAACCAAAATTCCATTTTTTTTTCTCGTGGCTTTACGTATCGTCGACGTCGAGGTCATTACAGACGGATCAAAATACTAACGAGCGTTCCTTTCCTTCATTTTCCTTTTCTTTCCATTTTTAAAATTTCGCTCTAAAATGCTAACTAAACTTGTGATTACACTAATCAATGTGAAATCTTCTTCAAATCAGATAGCTGATACGTAATTTATCACCGTCGACACTATTTAATAACTGCTATTAAGTAACGGTAGAGAAATATATACTCATTTCGTGGTTTCTTTTGAATTTCATTACAGGTATCAGAAACCAATTGTGTCAACAAATTTTATTCAAGACTACAATATTTCATCTCTAGTGGATGACACAAATAAATTGCCATAAAATTAAACAAATATAAAAGCTTAAGAGATGGCGGGCAACCCTGTATCGTTTCACAAACGTCAGTGCAGATTTATTAACTGTCAGCTTGTCATCTTCTGAAATATCTACACAGATAAAGAAAAATCTTTTACCATATGAAGCCTACACAGGTTCAGAAAATGAGCATACCCATTAATTATTGAAACTGCTATACGTTATTTATTGCATAAACAATGTGATACGTGGAATCTGAAGCTCGTCCCTATATACAGATTTTCCATCGTTAAGAATAACGTCAAAGGTCTCTTCGATAAGCAACTGATTTTATTTCAATAAAATATAGAAATTTGAGAATTAAAATTACGAAAATACCTTGTTTTTCATAGCAAGAAATCCTTTGAACACATAAATTAATTATATTATTATTATTATACTTTTTTTTATTGAAATAGATAGGTTAAAGCTAATACCAGTAGTAATAAAAGAAAATTTCTTCTCTGGATTACTGGTACAAATACACTCTGATGAGTGAAAAAATCGACCACAACAGAAACAAATCAACTGAATACTCCTAAAATTTAATCACTCAATGTGAGATTATACGATTTTACCATTTTCGTATTCGATAACTTAGTCCCAGATATTCATACACAAACTATTTGTTTTTATTATTTACAAAATTTAACTACGCTACTGATACGTACAGAATACAGTGCTCCAGCGAAGTATCAGTCACAATAGGTAACTTATATGTGCGTCTTTAATATCAAATAACCCATGATTCCGTAACGATAGAACCGCCGAATAAACACGAGTGTTATTTTCAGTTCTTGATCATTTTTACTTTAGATTAGTTTCTGTAGCAACAAGAGAATAGCCAATCTGCATCAAAATTCATGATCAATACTCACAGAAAATTCTTTCTTCTTAAAACTGCACTGTATGGGAACTATAGGCGATTTTTCTGTACCGATCTCAGTTTAATTTTTAATATCTAAAAAAGAAAAATTCAACCGCTTTAAGTGATTTAGCGTTGTTTTCTGTATACTGATTCTTTTCAGAAAATTAAGTGAGAGATGAAGAATCTTTTATAGACGACGCACCTTTCCCTGAATGGAGTGTTTAAATACATCGTAAAAACTTGTTCTACTGCCAGACTATAAAAACGTATACTAACGTTTGAAACTCACTGTCTGCTCCTTATACGAAAAGGTTAGAATACGCATTACGAAAAAAAAAAAAAAAAAAAAAAAAAAAAAAAAAAAAAAAAAAAAAACGTGCTTTAGAAAAAATATATTACACATTATTTCAAAAGTTTTAGCTTTCCTACAGCATGATTACAACAGGCGCACCCTAGAGAAAAGGAATTCTTCATGAGCAGATTTACTGACTGCTGTGACTAACTATTAACTATTTATGTAAAAAAAAAAATTCGGCCACACATCCCATCCATCTCTCTTTCTCTGCTTCCTTCTGTTCTCCAGCCCAACGCGAACTTACCACGAACAATGTTGTGGCAGGCTAATGCCCTAGACGGCTGGAATCACATCTCCCAGTTGCTTCCGCCCAACTGACGGGTGTATAGCAAGCTCCGAGCGTCGAGCACAAACAATATATACTTTTTCATAGTGCAAGGAAACCTAAAACTTGTTTGTATCCTTACATCTGCTTTCCTTAAATTTCAGCTATTCAATCATTAAAAGATGAAACTATGTAAATTAATAATTACATCCAAATTCCAAAAAGTTTATTTGCCCACAATATCAGGCAGTGCAGCTACAATCTCTCTGTCGTTTGAAGAAACAGTTGGATTCTACATTCACAGTAACCAATGTAAAATAAAGGTTTTAATAGGAAAGTGAACTGTTTATTGAACAATTCGTGTTCACAATGGGAAAATAATTCTTGATACGTGGTATTCAATTTGTAGTGACCCGCCCTACGAGTCACCACTAAAAGGAGAGAGAGAATGTGGGCAAGGGTTGCAGGAATAACCCCAGTAGACCCTCGTTTAATCTGCCACTCGGGTTAGCAATTTTTCACCATCATAGGAGAGCTCTAAAAATAAGTAGTCACAATATAGCACATATCAGAACATTTTATTAGCCTTTGTTATTAGCCTCAATGGCGCTGACAATTATTATGCAGAGGTATTATTGCTTCCCCATGCAGCCGTGTCTCGGCCAGCAACAGCGAGCTAAGGCTACAATATCTCCCAAATTAGCAATGACCATCCCCGAGAATTAGACAGTCGGCCCCACCTGACTTTATTGGAGTCCCGTCGTCACTCTGGCAGCTTGTCCGGCGATCACGGCAGGCTGGGGCGACGTGCTGGCTGCGTCCCGCAAGTGGCGTCGATCCCGGGTGCTGTCTGCCTCTAGCCCAGCGAAGACGACACCTCCATCAGCGGCACCCCTCGGTAGACGACTTGTCGGGGCGAGTCGGCGTCGAGCAGTCTTCTCTCGAGCTCCGTCCCAGAGCCTAAGGTCTTAACCCCACCCCCACCATCGAGCTCTCCATCCAGTGGGGACAATTTTCCACCAATCATAAATCTGTTACCAGGCCGTCTAGGTGACTTCTTTGAGACGGTCATTGCTCCAACTCCTACTTATCAGCACTCTACTTTCAGGGCACTGCCTCGGAATTTGTGCAACCTGTCTAGCTCGCTTTTGCTGCCTTGATTTCGACATCGGTATGCGTACCAGCCGTGACGGCTACTACATCTCCCCCGCCCCCCAAGTCTGAAGTCCCCTCAGACTGATTTCCTTAAGTCCTACTTTACAAAGAATATGTACATACAATATGCTTAAGTCTAAATGTGAGGTTCCCCCCCCCCTTTTTTTTTTTTTTTTGTTTCTCTCTTTGAGGTACAATTAGAAACTTCTTAATCTAGTGTAGGCGGTTGTCATCAGGAGTTTCTCGTGACCGCGTGTAGCAGCGTAGCATGTGTGTGCCTCGCCACGGCCTTGCTTACTGCGCGCTACGCCAGCCCTGTGCCAGCAGATTCCACCGGCGTCAGCGTCTGGCCGCAGCACGTGCACCCTGACCTTTAAACAACATTCAGTGTACCCTGAGGTGTCTTAGTGAGAACATATCTGTGTTGTGGTGAACGTTTGTGGATATGTAACACTTGTACAGGTAAGATCCTACTGTCCCTTGAAGTGTTATGCTAGAGGGGAGAGTCGCTCGTGTCCGGTTCAACGTCGATCCGGCGAGCTGCAGGTTGCTGCTGCTGTTGCCTCGGCTTTCGAGACGACCCGCGCTGCTCGCGGTGGCGTCTCCTCTTGTACTTCGGGGTCAGGGCTTCGACGCCCCTCGCAGGCGGTGATCGTATCGTTCCGCTTGGATCCGGTGTCGGCACGATTTCTCCAGCGGCGTACCATTCTGTAACTTTTATGAAAAATGTACAGACAACACAAGGTCATACTTAGGACTCCCACTACTGTGAAGGTCACATGGCGAGTGTCTTCTCCCCCAGTTTTCTGATGGGTCATCAACTGCCGTGCATTCTTCATCCTTTCTTCTAATTTTGTTATACTATCCCCAATTCCTTTCAAGTCTTCTAGGTGTCGCAATTTTGTTTCTGCTGGAAGTTCAACAGCGAACTGCGTTGCATTGAACTCATAATCCTCGTTGATTCCGAGGTTAAGTGTTCCGTTAAGACTTGGGAGCACATCCTGAGCATACACCCCGGTTTCAATTTCTCGTTCCGCTTGTAGGAACACTTGTGCGCCCATAGCCTTTACAATTTCGTTCCAGCGTGAGCTTGCCTGTTCCAGAGAGCACTATATCTCTTGCTGGTTCTTGCCCGCAGAGGATAGTGAGCACCTCAGGAGACGGGATAACGAACAACCATTCCCGTCCGCTTAGCTGAGAACAGATGGTCGTATTTAACCTTATACTCTTTGGTCACAATCCCGCGGGAGTTCCTTAACCGGTTGTAACAAGTGCGTTTCACAGGCGCCATGCAAATGAACAGACTATCAGCACAAAAGTCTGTCTGCATATCTGGCGGGTTGGAGTTATAGTTTTACAATCAAGCTGTTCTCGGCTAACCTGAGCGTAATTGTCGTTTTGTGCTATCCACAATAAGGTACTCGCGGCTGGGTTGGATATATTGATACAGATGACTATCCCTTTGTCAATCTCAATAGGCAGCGGAAGTACCCTGGTACAGTTGAAAGTACTGGTTCTCGACTAATGGAATTTTTAAAAACATAACATAGCATGGGTCCCGCGATGAAAGCCTCAATGTCGATAAACCCTCAATAACTGATACTCTGCTTCTTCATTTAACGGAAATAGGGAACCTCTTATCTCCTATGTCATCGCGAATTAGCTCCAGGTACTGTAGAATTTGACTGGGATGGATAAGGTGCGGTTCTATTAACCCCTTTCGAGCACTGCAAGATGGCTGTGACGAGCACTCCATAATGCTGGCGCTATATCTTGATACAAGGTAGTAAGGTGGAGGGAAATTCGTTTAATGCGACTCGGAGCGCCAGCTCTATTCAGCATAATATTGGTGCTGTTTGCATACTCTCCTCCAAAATACGAGCTTATCTCGCATACCTTCTGTGAACGTCTTATTCCATTTCGTTTCCACCTGCCTTAGCGTGCCGTTTAATAGAGGAAAGGGTAGTTTTTACAATGGTCAACTGTCTTGGTTTAGTCGCAAGAGCCGTCCCTGTTCGTTATTCTAGTTTTATCGATATGAGTCCTTAATTCTAATGTATCTTTTGCGTTATGGTCCCGAATAAATGGACGAAATTATCTCCAATGACCCCGAGGACTGCCCGTTTAGATCGGGGCTCGTGCCGCGTGATTTGCCCCAATAATTCCTGTTCCCTCTGTATTTTCTCTCTCTGCCAGCCGATCTGCTTGGCGCACGGGGTTGCAATCCCTAGCGTCTCGTTGGTAGGTTTCATTTCTGTTTCACAGTAAGCAAGGGTTTTTACTGCACAGTCATTAATTATGTTCGACTCGCTGCTGAAGGCCGTCCAGACTGACATAGCTGACTAATCGCCAGGTGGTGCTGAATACCTGCGTCTTAGCCTTACCATCGTAATAAATTCCTGGCGTGTCCTGGAAGTTCCGGATTGTGTGGTCTTGACTACTGACGATCCCTACGAGGAGTACTCCCATGCAGACCCGTAGCGCCATCTGCAAGTGCACAAGGGGATTTCTGTCAGTGGGAGACTCTTACCCGCCTATGTTTACATGTATAATTTACTCCTCTTTAACACTTTACAACTAGTTACTTATAGCTATTCCCCCCCTACTCCCGTATTTATCTACTTATTCCCCATTTTTTTCTTTAATAGAAAATCGTTTAAAGATTTGCTATGAACAGTTAGGTGCTTGTTGTTTTGGAGCCGCAAAGTGACGTTCGGGGGATTCACTCGAACAACCCTGAAAGGACCTCTAAAAGGCGGATGGAATTTCTTAGACCTTCCCCGCCGCAACGCGGGGTCAGTTAATAACACCCTGTCTCCCGGCTTAAATTCTACAGGGTTCTCCTTCCTATCATAATTTTCTTTATTTTTTTCTTTTCGGCTCTGCATAAACTTGCGCGCCTCCTCGTGCAAAAATTGCATACGATGTTTCAGGCTAGCTGCGTAATTCTCATAGTTATAACATGGGGAGGTTGGCTTCTTCTGTAGCAGCCCCGGTATATTTGCTGGTCTCCCATAGAATAATTCATGTGGTTCAAACCTTGTAGTGGTATGTGGCGTCGTATTGAAACAAAATACAGCGAATTTGAGCAATTCATCCCAATTATTCTCCGCCTTGCTAACAAAGTGCCTTAGGTATTCCCCTATGGTTCTGTGGGTTTTTTCTAAAGCCCCGTTAGAGGCGGGATGATACGGGCTCGTAAACACCCTCTTGACATTTAGTAGCTGGCAGGTCCGTTTCAGCACCTCGCTCGTGAAGCACGTACCATTATCCGAGATCACAGAATTAGGGACCCCGTACCGCAAGATTATTTCTTCAACCAGAGCCTGGCTTACTGTATTTGCATCTTGTTTTTCAATGGGGACTGCTACTAAATATTTGGTGAGCGCATCTTGAAAGGTCAAGATGTAACGCTTGCCGCTCAAACTGACAGGATATGGGCCCATTATGTCAATGTCACAACGCTCAAAGATCTGTCCTGGTGCCTTTGTAATTTCTAGTGGCATCTGCGTCTTGGGTCGTGTCAGTTTATTATCTGACATTTCGGGCATTTCTTTATGTACTGCCTAATGTCCCTCTTCATTCCCGGCCAGGTTATCCGCTTCTTCAGCCTGTGATACGTTCTCGTCATACCACAATGGCCTCCAATCAAAGAATCATGAGCCTCGTGCAGAATAGCCTGCTTCTCCTCAGTCGTCAACGCCGGCGTTTCTATGTAGCCTGTACTCGCCTCCGCGCCTTGCCTCCGCTCGCGATGCAGCCCGCCTCAGTCGGCTGCTCCACTTCCCGCGATGGGCCCGGTTCACTCTGTGGTTGCACCTCTCGTGATTCCTCGCCGCTAGCGTCTATCACCGGTGTTTCTGTCACGTGCCTGATCCGTGACAGCGCATCTGCCGCCATATTTTGTCGCCCAGATCTGTACTGTATCGAGTACTGATATTCCTCTAGCTTCAGCCGAAATTTCATCAATCTAGATGACGGATCCTTCACGGAAAACAGCCATCTTAACGGTTTGTGGTCCGTATATATGATGAATGGCCGTCCCAGCACATATGCCCGGAATTGCTTAACAGCCCACACAATAGCCAAAAGTTCCCGTTCAATTACCGGGTACGCTTGTTCGGCTTTATTTAACGTCCGGGAAGCAAATGCGATTGGCGCGTCTTCTCCTGGCTTCCCCTGTCCTAGAATAGCTCCGATCGCGTATTGGCTTGCATCTGTTGATATCACGAAATCTTTTGAGAAGTCAGGAAACTGGAGGACCGGTGGACTGACCAACAGTTTCTTTAAGGTTTGGAATGCTTCCTCTTCCGGGATTCCCCATTGAAAAGCCTTCCCCTTCTTAAGCAGGTCGTTCAGCGGTTTCGCGATTTGGCTAAAATTTTTAATGAACCGTCTGTAATAGTTTGCTAGTCCCAAAAAGCTTCTCAGCTGTTTTACCGTCAGTGGTGTCGGGAATTCCTGTACCGCCCTTACTTTCTCCGGGTCTGGGCTCACGCCTTGCTCCTTTATAACATGGCCTAAGTACACTACCTCCTTGCGTAGGAAGTTACATTTTGCCAGCTGCAGTTGTAGATTGTGGGTTCTCAACCTCTGAAATACGTCCGCCAGTCTCTTCATGTGGTCTTCCAATGTAATACTGAATACGACGATGTCATCGAGATACGCTAGGGCTTTACTGCCTTCCATTCCCATTAACACAATCGACATCAAGCGTTGAAAGCTCGCGGGGGCGTCGGTTAACCCCATAGCTAAACGCTTAAATTCCCAGTGCCCGTTCGGGGTGCTAAATGCAGTCTTTTCCCGGTCACAGGGCCTTATAGGAATTTGGTGATACCCTTTCGACAGATCCAGCGTGGAAAAATATCTGGATTTCCCCAACTGATCCAAAATCTCCGAGATTAGGGGTAGCGGGAAAACACTGTTAATAGTAGCTTCATTCAGCTTCCGATAATCAATAACAATACGCCACTTTTGCTGCCCATCTGCATCCCGTTTCTTAGGTATCATCAGAAGCGGTGCATTCCAGCCACTAACACTGGGTGCAATAATGTCTTCCTGCACCAATTTCTCAATTTCTTTTCTTAAAGTTTCTTTCTGACTTTCGGGGATTCTATATTGCCTCAAGTTGATGACCTTCCCCATAGCTTCCGGTTTCAACCTAATTTCGTGCTGCACCGTCTCCGTGAATTTTAAAGGTTCTCCTGGTAAGTGGAATACATCACTGTAAGCTGCGCACAACTCTCTTAGCGCCTGCCTCTCCTCTTCATTTAAATGGTCGGTCCGCAGCCCTTCCGTAACTCGCCGACTCCTCTCTAGTGTCGTATTGCTGCTGCATGGGGCTACCATTCTTATCCTCTTCGCTGCCCGATCTTCGTATTCCTCCGTTCGTACGCTAGGATTTTCTATCACAACTTCTTCTTCCGTCGTGTTCAGCACTGTAATAATGCACGCCCCTTCTTCCACTGTTACTAAAGCTTCTGGTACCAACACTCCCTTCCGTAATTCTTGTTTAGGCACAACCATTGTGCCACTTCTCTCTCCCCCATTCTCTATTCCTATTTTCACAATCTTCTCTTCTCTGGGCCCTACCAGAATCCTCCGCACCACTATTTTTCCTGGTTCTTCGGTACGAGTGCTTGCATTGCATCCTGCCCTTGCGCACACCTCGCTACTCCCTTACTCAGCTTCTTCTGCTCAGGCTGTTCCCGCAACCTGCTTGGTAAGTCTCTTTCCGCTTCATTATTCATTCGAATGCTTACACCTCCGATTACAAGTGTCTCTTCGCCAAAGTCCACAATAGCTCTCCATTTCTTTAGGAAATCCCTTCCAAGAACTCCGTCATATGGTAGATTTATTCTCTCAGATACCACATGCAGTGTGTGTGCTACTTCCAGTGCCGCTCCCTTCCTTAAGGAGAGCTGAACCGTTCCTTCCGTATACACAGCCCCCTCGGCTATGCCTTTAATCATTATCCTCCTTCTCCCATCAATACTCTGCAAGTTCTTCAAACATTTTCGCTGAAAAAGCGAGACCTGGGCCCCACTATCAATCAAAAACCGTACTGTCACATTTTTGCTCTGCTCACACTCCAATTCCACAAATTCATTACGATTATTGCAATCCATTCTGTACAAGTTCTCTTCCTGAGTATGACAGGATTGCTTCGTCACACTCTGACTTAGTTTTCCGAATTCTGCCATGAATTTGTCTTCTCTCCATTCGTGCGTAAATTGCAATCATATGCTCCATGACCCCAACGTCTACAGATCCAGCACTCCACTGCCCTGAAATATTTGCAGGCGCCAGGATGGCTTTCCAAACTGCATCTCGTACATGGCTCCGAATCCTGTGTATTTCTTTTCCCTCCTCTATGACCTTTCATAGACTTCCCGTTAGATGTACCTTGCCCTTCATGCCACTTTCTTGATTCTTCCCGCAAAATCCCGTCCGCGTCCTCGATTTCCTTGCACTTCATTCTCTTGTATCACTGCGGTAACTCCCCGCACTTTCGGGGCCCCCCTACATTGCCTCGCGCTGTGTCCAACGGCCATGCACAGTTGGCACTTCTGCTTCTGTCTACATTCCTCCGCCGCATGTCCCTCTCGGCCGCAATATCCACAATTTTTTATTTTCACTGGTTCAGATTCAGTTTTTCTATTTGCCCCCCTATAAACCATCCTTTCTTTAGCAGATAATATGGCTGCCTCTTCGCCCCTTGCCATCTCCACCGCCGCAGGTAGCTGCAATCCTTCACCTTTTGATCTTAATACTGTAATAATTCGTTCATCCAGTAAGCCTTGAACGAACACCCCCCTTCCCAAAGAATAGATTAATTTAATAGCACCGTTCAACTCGCCCCCTACCATTGATTCGCTTGTAGCTTCTTTAAACTCATGAATCATAGAATCTACCCGACTCGCCCAGTCCGCAATTGACTCGCCTTTTTGCTGACTACTTGCAAACATTTTTATAGCATAATAATCTAAAGTCCTTTTGGGTCTATAATTTTCAATCAGTATGGCTCTTACATCTTCCCACGTATTTGTGTTCTCTCGTACAATTAACTTCTGGCGTGCTACAGCTGTGATTCGTGTCTTTACAAATTTAAGTAAGATATTATGATCATCTTTTTTCACCAATTGAAACGCTGTGTCACAATTGTCAAGGAACTCCGCCAAGGTATCTTTATCTCCATTAAACGAATGAGGTATTAACTTAAGCGCCTCAGCTAAGCTTACGTATGATCTACCCCCCTCATCTCCATCAGATGGCTCATTTTTCCCCCGCTCATTTACTTGTAATGGATCAATTTTTCCCCGTTCATTTACTTGTAATTGATCGATTTTTCCTCGCTCATCTACTTCGGCAAGCTCCGCTTGTCCCCTTGTGGTAGGCATGTTTTCTGCTTTTGCGCTTACTCACAGTTGTTGCTGACTGGGTGTTTGGCTGCGGTTGCGTCGCCTGTTGTGTACCGGCGGCCGACGACCTCCTTTGTTGCTTCGTCTGCTGCTTACTGCTTCACGATGACTGCCGACCTCGCTTCCTTCGCTGCCTCACTGGATACTGGATACTGCTTTCCTCCGATACTCGTCTCCTGTAGACACTGTATTTATTGGATTACTCGGGTGGTCTTACTGATTTCTGTGCTAGACTACTTACAGAACTTTTCCCCTATTAATTGCTTATGAACCCAATCCAAACATATTATGCAGGATATATTTTCGCTAATACTTCCTTTTAGCTGAGTGGCACCCCCAGCTGACACCAATTTTTTACCCCTTCTTGTAGTGACCCGCCCTACGAGTCACCACTAAAAGGAGAGAGAGAATGTGGGCAAGGGTTGCAGGAATAACCCCAGTAGACCCTCGTTTAATCTGCCACTCGGGTTAGCAATTTTTCACCATCATAGGAGAGCTCTAAAAATAAGTAGTCACAATATAGCACATATCAGAACATTTATTAGCCTTTGTTATTAGCCTCAATGGCGCTGACAATTATTATGCAGAGGTATTATTGCTTCCCCATGCAGCCGTGTCTCGGCCAGCAACAGCGAGCTAAGGCTACAATATCTCCCAAATTAGCAATGACCATCCCCGAGAATTAGACAGTCGGCCCCACCTGACTTTATTGGAGTCCCGTCGTCACTCTGGCAGCTTGTCCGGCGATCACGGCAGGCTGGGGCGACGTGCTGGCTGCGTCCCGCAGTGGCGTCGATCCCGGGTGCTGTCTGCCTCTAGCCCAGCGAAGACGACACCTCCATCAGCGGCACCCCTCGCAGACGACTTGTCGGGGCGAGTCGGCGTCGAGCAGTCTTCTCTCGAGCTCCGTCCCAGAGCCTAAGGTCTTAACCCCACCCCCACCATCGAGCTCTCCATCCAGTGGGGACAATTTTCCACCAATCATAAATCTGTTACCAGGCCGTCTAGGTGACTTCTTTGAGACGGTCATTGCTCCAACTCCTACTTATCAGCACTCTACTTTCAGGGCACTGCCTCGGAATTTGTGCAACCTGTCTAGCTCGCTTTTGCTGCCTTGATTTCGACATCGGTATGCGTACCAGCCGTGACGGCTACTACAAATTCTATAGTCTGACTAATATTGCAAAGCTCAGTTTTAAATCGATAGTTATAGAGACCATTGTGCATTTTAAAACATGTAGTAAAAAATGATGATGCTCATAAAAAGAACATTGTTTAGTTGACTCATGATTAAATTTAAATTAAAAAAAGTCTTCAAAAGTATTAATTTGTAGAAATGGCATGTTCCGAAAAAAATTAAAAAAAAAATCATATCTCAAGAATTGTGAGACTTATATCAAAATAAAACTTTGTCATCTAGCAGGACATGATGTGACCTATTTGGAGTTGCAGGATTACCTTTCATTTCTGGACACTCTGTATGTGGAATGTACCCATGTGCATAAGATGTATGTTTGGATATTCGACCAGCACGTTAACAAATATTGTGGTTACGTTGAAATGCAGCGTGGACCACAATAACATCTGACATTCCCTATGACAGCATCTAATCTAGCCCTTTCGGGTAGAGTGCTCATGAATCGACATTTTGTTTAATTCCGAAATGGCTTGGGCGAATTTGATGAAACTTGGTTCACATGTTTCTATTTGGGACACTAAAATATAGTAGTTTGTAAGTCAATCCCAAGCAACCCTTTCTGGGTAGGGCGCAAGTGAATTGACGTAAATCTGGAAATTTGATGAAATTTGGTACATATGTTTTTCATTTGGTGTCTAAATATAGGTAAGGGTTAATTAACCTCAACCATACCGAAAATGCCTGGAATTCATTAT